>JAYMSP010001609.1:0-30415 GCA_036897095.1 Plantago elongata | reverse complement strand
CCCCCCCACACACACACATCTACTTTAACAATAAGCGGAACATGCATATTAATTACAGTAAGTATTCTAAAATAAATGGAACATGTCAAGGTAATACAAAACCTGAGGGGAAGACACAATTCCATGCAAGCATGGGAATAGAACAGGGACAAGTTTGGGCACCATATTATCATCCATGTCCGTAGAAAGAAGCGCCAAGCATCTTAAAGACCCGTGCACTGAGGTGGTAACAGTGTTATTTAAATTCTTTTCCAATAGGAAAGCACCAGAAAGGTATATTAAAGACTCACCAGCATTCATTTTAGTTTGATCATTAATTAAATTTAGTAGGAATGGCACTAGGTCCGGCCAATCATCAGGCCAGTCATACTGTGCAATTGTAGATATGGCTACACTCACTGCGGTACATATCTTCCGGTGCGGATCGTCGAGTGACGAAAGAAGGAGTCCCCTTATGGACGCCTAATCAAAATTCAATAAACGTGATCTTTTAGCATGCATTCTAAGTGAAAATAACACATGTTCAATATCATCATCCATACAATGAATGTGCGCCAAAAAAAAATGGATTGATGTTGAAAAAAACAAAGCTCAGAAGTGAATATACAAGCCTCAAACATAGGAGAGCGAGATTCTCAGGGTAGACATTAGAAACTTATCGAAGCCGCAGGCAACTAGTTGTAAATTGAAACCACATAAGATTTACAATATATCATTGCTTCATAAACATCAGGTAAATAAGCTGCACAAACAAAACATTTGATGCCTGAGACTGAGAATAATAAACGCACACCAGAGCAAAACCTTTTCATCACTTGAAACTACAGGATGCTCAAACCCTTCCTCGTCTGCACTCCAATGTTTCTTAATGTACTGCTTCAGCAAAACTGCTGCTAAGTAAAATCGTGTTAAGTCTCACAATGAACACACCAATATAGAACTAAAAAATATCAAAAGTGAACTTCATTAAGGCACAACTGGAAGGATATCTGCCTGAGTCCAAATAATGTCCCCCGATTTGCAGCAACTCTAGCTAAAGCCACGCCAAAACCTTCTCAATAAAAACATAACAAAAAATTACCCGACCGCGCGATCCAAAATAAATCAAAATTTGCAAAAGCAGAATCATAAGCAGATTCTAAAACTAAATTCATCAAAATCAAATCAGAATCTCAAATTCTAAGGACTCCAGCATAAAACATCAGCAACAATTCATCTCAAATTGAAATGACAAAATCAACATTCGTGCATGTGAAAAAGGCAAAAATTAGACCTGGCTGAAGAGAGGCTTGTTGGAGAGAGGTCTCTGCGAAGGTTCGGACTTGATGATTGGGATCGAGTGAGGCGCTCAAACAGCTGACCAGCCATTGTTGATCTTCGTCCATATCTGTACGGGCGTACAGATAGAAGAGAAGAGATGCGTATGTTTGGAAAGGAACCGATATTCAAGTCGGATTTCTACACTTGCGTTTGCTTCTGGTCTGCGTGTGTAGAAGTGACAGGGATAAAGGGAGGGAGTGTGCCAACTGGGAATTTTGTAATCCAGTGTCTTTTATAGCAATTAGGGTTCACTACTACTACTCTCTTAATTTGTCTGCTCTCGTTCTCGAGTGGACTGGTGTTTGTCTACACTTTTTAGATACACGATTTACCGAGAGACTAGAGTACGAATTAGTTTGTAATTTATTCTAATTTTATAAAAGAATTGTCAATCTCGAGTAATTTGAAAGAATTTTCTTACTGAATTTGAGTTTGTTCTCGGCTATATTTGTTTCATTGAATTTAATCACTCAAGATATTCGCAACAAAAATGCCGCCAATTTTTTGAGGAAATATTGATTTCCCATATCTAACATGTATATACATTAACCATATCATCAAGTATGTCTAAGAAGAAAGAAATTAACCCTAATTCCTCATTCCAAACCCTTCTAAACTCAAAAGTGAAAAATGTCTGATGTTGCAACCTACGCGTATCGCGAAATTCTCGTTCGTGTACCGGCGGAGTTTCTTCCAGATCTCAGGCGTGTTTGCAAGTTGTGGCGCAAGATCATCGACGAGCCTTCTTTCTTTGAACAATTGGATGGGGGAGATCGCCTGATCATACGTAGTAAATCAAGTGAAGGATCTAGTAAGCTTTATTCGATATCGCTGAGATCTATTTATTATTCTGGTAAAAGTACTAAATTGGTTCATGCTACAAATGTTAAGATTCGTCGTGGTGTTCCAACTGTAATCGATATGGATGCTCCTTCTTGTCATGGTTTGGTCCTTCTATGTCATAACATGGAAAAAACCTGGACAATTTGGAACCCTTTCACTAGGGAATTTGTTAGATTAGCGCGTTACGGTCATTTGACGAGGACATCTTTTATGCCCTATGGAGCGATTGGATATGATGTCACTTCAAAGGACTATAAGGTGGTTAGGTTTTCTGGAGATCTCAGGAATCATGCTCTAGAGACTCTGATATACTCTTTGAAATCGAAGGCATGGCATAGGATTGAGGACTATCCTAATTGTATCTTCAACAACTTTTCATGTCAACAAGGAGTTTTCTTGAAGGACGCAATACACTTTTTTGCTTGTATTAGGAAGAGGGGAGCTGGTCTAGTGGATCGAATAATGGCTTTGGATCTTGGTACTGAGAAATACTGTGAACTTTCGGTGCCACCGGCTTCCCCTGAATCTAAGTACTCATATTTGGATGCCTTGGGTGGATGCTTATTTGTGAGTTACTCTTATGTTCAAAGGTTTGATATATGGATGATGAAAGACCAGACAACACATAAATCATGGGAAAAGTTTGTTTCGATAGATCGAATGTATAATGGTTGTATTTATTTGGTTAATCCTAGGCTCATATCCTATTCTAAGAGAAGAAAAGAGGTTGTTATACGAAATGATGACAACCTCTTGTGGTTTGATGTGGAAAAGAAATATGGAACCCAAGTTTCTATTTGGGGTATCGAAAGAAATCTATCTTGCAAAGCGTTTCCTCAATGCCTTGTTAGGCTTGATCAAAATGGTCACGCTAATGGAGAAAATGCTTTGAACGGAACACTCAAGAGGAAGAGAACAAGACGCACTGACAGGTAAAATTACTCTTACCCAACCCTTCGCATTTTCAATGTCATCATCACTAGTATAGAACATATCAGTAACTTTTATCATCTGAATCTTCTCATGTGTTGTAGTGAAAAATCTCATAAGGAGTTGTTTTACACATCTAAATAATGCAAGGAAAAATTACACCATAACCCCCCCCCCCCCCACCAATAAAAGTTACTTGTGCATGTTCAGGTTCTTACCCTTTAGTGCTTTGGACCTATATTTACAATTATTTGGACTTAGGCGACTGGTGAGTCGATATTTTAACATTCTGTGTTTCTTTTACCATATTTTGTTATGTCCTTTAGCCCTTTCTAGTGTTTTTAGTTCATTTTTACGTTTATGTATTTTGTGTGTTTTTATTGTTTTTTTAGGTACTTAATTGTAAAAGGCAAGGAAATGGAGGACTAAAGTGCAAGAAGACTTGGAAAAGCTTCTAGAGCACCATGAGGCCAAGCTAGAGGGAATTACTCCAAGAAGTGGTGACATGGAGGTTAGAAAAGGGAGAGAATAAAGGAAAAATTAGGAAAATGCTTGTTCATACGTAAATATGTCCAGTATGCCATTGATGCCTTTAGAGCAAATCCTAAGGCATTCTAGGTTGTCCAAGTGTCCAAGGCCCCAAGGTCCGACTTTGAGGCCCCTCTAGGGTCCAAAGTTCCTAAGGGATGTCCAAGACCTGACACCGAAGGTGGAAAGTCCAAAGACATCCATTTTTATCTAGAGACCTCGGAAGGTTCGAAGTCTAGAAAGTACGACCAGGACCTAACCTTGTCCAAGGTACACAACCTCATAATAACGAACCAACTGAACATGGTCCCTATTCAACAAAAGACTATTTTGATCCAAGTAGGAGCCTCCTCGTCCTCAAAATATGGAGTATGACCATTGCTTGGATACTCTTCTTGGACCCTGGACGTACTCCTAGTTGCGCGGGTAGGTTTGCCTCACGGCCTTGGAGCTGGGGTCCTAGTCAAAGTATTTGGGTTCTAGCTAATTTTTTTTGTCTTTAAGTCACTTTGAACAACTAATGATACTTTTTGTAAGGTCCCCACAGACTGCGTTAAAAATGTTGAGGGAAAGTCCCCCAACCATTCGATAGTTCTTCTTAAGTCGTCTAGGTCCAAACACTACTAATTTTTCCCAAGTTCAGGTCCATAGCAAAGGTACCAAGCGCTCCCAAGTACAAAGCTAAGGGGAAAGATCCTGCACAAGTAACTTTGGAGGGGGGTTAGAATCAACGACCCAGTTTGCATGATGTCGAACCATGTACAAACTTTACTCGAGAGAGACTGAAGACCTACTCTGTATAGAATTCGAGTTTGATCAAAATGATAGTTTAAAGCAATGTGACTTACCGTTAACATGGGAATGTGTGCCATTTATATAGACATCTTCCACAAAGGGAAGGAATTCACTATATTGCGCCAAGTGTGAGGAACAAAACATACCAACAAGGCTTTGCTAGACCCATGGTCCATAATGAAGACTTAACACAATTTCCTTTTGGGATTTCAAGGGCAAATTAGTCATTATAAAAGAGTTTTATGGACCAACGAGGTCCACCTCCGACCTTCGTCCGAGGGACCCAAGCTGCCTTCGGACCTCCTTCTAATAATTTGTCTGGTCACTATATTTGTTAGGAAACACTTGTTTAGTTTTGATCAGTTCACGATAATGACTTATCTTAGTTCAAAAGGGCATACAGTACTCTTAGTTCACTTGAACATTGTAAGATAGGAAGTATACTTAGTATGATAGAATATCAATTCTTGTATATGATGTTAGGTCTCGAAATGTAATTTTTATATATTTGAAGAAGACCAAGCAAGAAGCATCTAGGCGAGCTCAAGTTTTTGAAGACTAGAAGACTGCACAAGATTGTTGAAGACCATGGTGTTATGCATCAGAGACTTTATGCATTGAAGGGTTCTCAGGAAAAGCTATGTATCTGATAGAAACTATGATTTTGGAAGAAACTATGCTTTACACTTTTATCTGTGAAACTAATTTTCTCGCAGATAGTAATATTGCATTGCCTTAAAAAGTGATCATTGTTCGTTGGCATAATAGGACAAATGATAGTGCGGTGCATTTATTGCCGATAACTTGCATGTTACAATGTCAATCTTTGAAACAACAAGATAAAATGTCTTATCATACTATCAAACTGTATATTGTAGTTTAAATGTCATAATGGATAGTAATTCAAACGGCTTGATTTTCACCTTTAAATATCACAACTTAGCTTGCTTAAAAATAAGCACTTCGACGTTGAACTTTTAGAATTTACAAGTTGATTCAAGTATACAAATTGTCTACCTACTTCCCTCAAGCTTACAATTGCGACCTAAGTTCTTGATTTGAAAGTAGCACGGTAGTTTCTAAGTGTCCTGATCCTTAAACAAGCTATATCTGTTGTGAAGGAGTCGAATTGAAAGCACTGTTACGACTTGCTAAGACATTCATTCTCCTGAACTAAGAACATAGTCTTGGGTCAGAAAGAACATATCACCATAAACTAGTATAAATGTATTAACTGATCATTGTACAAGAAGGTAGTATTACATAACTGTAGAAGTTATTAATCTACCAGTCTGACAACCACTATTTACCAAACACCATTTCGGCGTGGAGTATAGGAAGTACTTAGTTTGAAAAAAATAATGAACAACTCCAAGGTTAAAGGAAGGTCTGAGTATATGAAGTACTTGACTAGGTTAGCCGGTGAACAACTCAGGTGGAACACTTGGTTGGGAACCTAGTGTTATAGAAATCAAGAGATAGGACATTGTAAGGGAACCTCAATTATCTATTTTGGTGGATTTCTAGCTTTATGAAAGGGCAATTGAATTAGTTGAAGGATTACACCACCTTCATATATCAATATAAAAACTTGTGTGTTATTTACTTTTTACACTTACGTACTTTATGCATTACATTATCGTCAAGTACTTACACACTTCATATATGTAATACCCAACATCCCACATCGCTTGTGAGTGGAAGGGATGAATGATATATATATATATATATATATAGACCACCACTCTCCTATGGTATAAGGCCTTTTGTGGAAACTCTAAAATAAATCCGTGCGGACTCCGACCCAAAACGGACAATATCATACCGAGTGGTAGGATGCATAACCTTGGTGGTCCAATGGTTTGGGTCTCGGCCCATTAGTGGTCGGTTCATTACAAATGATATCAGAGTTTTGCCAACCCAAAATCCCCAAGGGGTGGACTGTTGGTGGGACCATGGTGCGGCAGGAACGTCACACAATTCAAGAGGGGGTGAATGTAATAACCCAAAATATCAAGTCAGGTCCAAAGATCTTAAAGGGATTGAAAGCGCTACTCATTCCAACAAGGTGCACCTTTCTTATCGGGAATACACCTAGGAGAACTTCAGAGTTAAGCGTGCTTGCTCTGGAGTAATCCTATGATGGGTGACCAACTGGGAAGTTTCTAGGTTTGCGCATGAGTGAGGCCAACGAGTGTGGGAAAGGACTTGTGTTGGTACAGTGGGGCCAGCATTTCACCCCGAGAGCTGCCCATGAGTAACCGCGTCGGCCCATTAGTGGCCCGGGGTCGTTACAAATGGTATCAAAGCAAGACTATCCATAATTGCAGGAACTAAGTGTCATGTGGGACAAATTACTACACTGTATGGGCGGCGGGAGCCACCTCTTGGGCCCGTAGAGGCCACCTCTAGAATCCTGCATAAATAGTTGGTCCCGGGACAACCCCCAAGAGAGCTCGACGAGGACGTCAAGAATTTAAGAGGGTAGATTGTAATACCCAACATCCCACATCACTTGTGAGTGGAAGGGATGAATGGTATATATGTAGACCACCACTCCCCTATGGTATGAGGCCTTTTGGGGAAATCCAAACATAAATCTGTGCGGGCTCCGGCCCAAAGCGGACAATATCATACCGAGTGGTGGGACAGTCATGCATAACCTTAGCGCCCCAACGGGACTGGTCTCGACCCATTAGTGGTCGGGTCGTTAAAATATAGCTTGTTGATCACGTGCACTTATCAGAAAGTATTTCACACTCTGAATCTAAGTATCAGAAAGTCTCCCAACTTTCTGAGAAAATGTTTTAACGCCAAAGTTTTTAAAAGATTATTAACCCTCATTCCCTAGTCTTTTACTTTGTTGTTAACTGGACCAACAATGTTCACTTGGTTCCTTATCATGAGGTCGTACACATTGGATTAGACTCCTAACTTGGACCTTCAGAGGTCTCCGAGTCAAAGGATGTCTTTGGACCTTCTGCCTTCGATGCCAGGTCTTGGACATCCCTTAGGCACTTCGAACCCTAGAGGGTCCTCAAGGTTGGACCATGGAGCCTTGGACGCTTGGACAACCTGGGATGCCTTAGGAATCTCTCTAAAGTCATAAATGGCGGATTGGACATATTTTCGCATGAACAATGTTGATTTTCTCAGAGGCATGATTAACCGCGGTGAAATCCATCAACAAGGAGCCTCAACGCAGTCACATCATGAAAAAGGTGTCAGAAAGTGCAGACGCGATGAGATGGAATGGGGAAATTCCCTCAACGTGCTCAACTCTGTTTTTGACAGAGTCCTCCCACGATTTTGTGGCAGTTTTCTCCACGATATTGAACTTCCTCTCACTTGGTTATATAAATAGACCACTTGTATTAATCATTATGATATATCTTCATTACTCTGAAATACATTCTTTCTTCAAGCATTGTAAACATTTAGGAATTTCAACTCTCTTTTAATTCAAAGAGCATTCTCATTTCAAACGATCTCAGGGCTATTAAGTGTCCCACTAGAGTATTATGACTTGAATTCGAACTAGAATGAGATAACGAGCTCACGGTATAAGATACTCCACTCAACTCGGCTTGTTAAATACCATTACTCAGTGGGCTAAAAGTGATATATGAAAGGTTATACACCCTCCATCTCGCGACACACGTTTTAAAAGTAGGAGAAAAATAGTGATAAAATATGGAGTAAAATTAGTGCATAAAGTATGTAATATTAGGGGTGTTTAAAAATACCAAAAAATCCAACTGAAACCAAATCGAAAAATGACAACAAAGAGTTCGTTTTTATTTGTTATTTTTAAGAAAATTAATTTTCAGTCATTTCCGTACAATACCGAAAATTATCAAAAACTGAACCGAAATTCTTTAAAAATCCAAAAAAGTCTAGCCTTATTATTATTTTTTTAATATCACTATTACAATCGTGCTATCACAAACATATTATATCAAATCTAATCAAACCATTCACATAGCAATCATTACAAAGAAATCCTTCATTAATTCGATCTATTATATAAGCTATATACACTAGAACATAAATCCACTTTGACGGAAACAAAACACATAACCTTTAGGATCATGACACCTTAGACTAACCAATTGAGCTACGTCTCATCGGCAATAGCCTTATTTCATTGAATAGTACATTATTTATGGAAAACAAAAGGTCACATTACTAAAGCAAGAATGCCATGTTATGTATTGTTAACATTTGTTACAATAATTATGTTTGAAAA
The DNA here is from genome assembly GCA_036897095.1 of Plantago elongata. Classification (NCBI taxonomy): domain Eukaryota; kingdom Viridiplantae; phylum Streptophyta; class Magnoliopsida; order Lamiales; family Plantaginaceae; genus Plantago; species Plantago elongata. Next base: position 21,750 of record JAYMSP010001609.1, on the reverse strand, counting down.
TACAGTCTGTTACAGTTCATCAATCGATGGTTGAAGGAGGACGGTTTTAAGGAAATGGTGGAAGAGGTTTGGAAGACTGCTCAAGTTAAAGGATGGAAAGGCTTTGTTCTTAATGATAAATTGAAGTTGGTAAAGTCTAAAATTAAAGAGTGGCATAATAGAAATTTAATAACATTGATAAACTAATTGAAAGCAAATAAGAGGAGCTATTTGAGCTTGAGGCAAAGATGGACGAGCCAGTGCTATGTGAGGGTAACGCAAAACAAAGTGTGGAGTGATCTTAGAAATCTGCTTGAGCTAAAAGATAATATTCGATTCCAACAAGCAAAGTGTAAGTGGGTAAAAGAAGGGGATTCGAATTCCATATTTTTTCATAAATCGGTTGAACGCAAAGGAAGAGTAAAATGATGGAAAGGGGTGAGAATTAAAGGGAAGTGGATGGAGAAATTAAGTGGTTGATGTTAAAGAGGGAGTGAGGAAACATATTGAGGAATTATTTGCTCAAAAATCTGGAGTTGTGAGTGACCTGCCTGTTGTTCTGTTCGGCAGAGGGCTATAAGTGGATAGTAGGAAATTTCTGGAAGCCAAATTTCTGGAGGAAGAAGTCAGGGGAAGCAGTTTGGAATTGCGGCATTGACAAGAGTCTGGGCCCGGGCGGTTTCAATTCCTTCTTCTTTAGAAACTTTTGGGATTTAATTAATCAAATGTTATGTGATGGGTTTTTTTTAATGAATTTCTATCAAATGGTAAAATAACAAAAGGTTTGAATTCTTCGTTTATCACTCTCATTTCGAAATGTATAAATCTGATTGCCAATGAGGAATTCAGACCAATCTCATTGATTGGGGGGATTTATAAGATTCTTGCAAAGGTTCTTGCATGTCGATTGGCCAAAGTTGTGGGGTGGTAATTACAAACTACTAATCTGCCTTTTTGGGTGATCGCAATATCCTTGATGGTGTTGTCATTGCAAATGAAGTGGTTGATGAAGCAAAGAAGAAAAAGAAACCAATGTTTATGTTCAAGGTGGATTTTTAAAAGGCTTTCAACTTAGTTAGTTGGAGTTATTTGCTGAAAATATTTGAAACGCTAAATTTTGAAAATAAATGGTGTTCATGGATCAAAGAGTGCATCACTACAATGGAAGCATCGGTACTTATTAATGGAAGTTCTTCGAATACTTTTAAGTTTGGAAGAGCTTTGCGACAAGGAGACCCATTGTCTCCTTTCTTATATTTGATAGTGGCGGAAGATCATAGTCGCATAATGGAAAGGGCATGTATAAGCACGTTGTTTCTTCCAGTTAAAGTGGACCGTGAAGGGGTGGAAATCTCTCATCTGCAATATGCCGACGACTCAATAATTTTTTGGGGCGAAAAAGGAAAACATTGGTTTGTTTGAAAGGGGTGTTGCGTTGTTTTGATCTATATTCCAGGCTGAAAATAAACTTCCATAAGAGTTGCTTGATTGGCATTGGAGTGGAAGAAGAAGTTTGGGCGTAAGTATTGAATTGTGGATTGGGAAAGATTTCTCTATTTGGGGCTGCCCATTGGAGCCCGTGCTAATAATAAAAGCATTTGGAATTCGATGATTGAGAGATTGGAGGCTAGATTGTTCAAATGGGAGAATAACTTTCTTTCATTTGGCGGAAGATTAGTGCTTCTTAATGCGGTGCTTACACCCCTTCCGATTTACTATCTTTCCTTCTTCAAAGCCCCACCTTTTATCATTAACCGCTTAAAGCAATTGCAATGTCATTTCTTATTGGGGGGGGAGGGGGGGGGTTCTTTGGGTGGGAATAAAAAAGTCGCTTGGGTTAGGCGGGAGGTGGTGTGTTGTTTAAAAAAAGATGGGGGTGTTTGTGTTAAAAAATTGGATTGGTTTAACTTATCTCTCTTGTTAAATGGGTGTGGCATTTATGTTAGGAATATTTGTTAGTATTTTTGATCAATCACCATATGACTTATCTTAGTACAGAAAGGTGACTAGTACTCTTAGTTCACTTGAACATTATAAAAGAGGAAATCACTTAGTATGTTAGTCTAGTAAAACTTGTATTAGGATTAATAGATCTCTGAATGTAATATTATATTTTGAAGAAGGCCATGAAGAAAGGATCTTAGCAATGGATTTTAATCGAAGATTGAAGACTGAAGATTGCACAAGTTTATAAAGACTAAAGGTTAAGTCTCCTCAGATAGACTATGATCAGAAAGCATATGATATAGCGTATATATTTCACATAACAAGTCTCTGAACATATGACATCACTGAGTACAGGAGCATGCTAGCTTTCAGAAAGCCTCATGTGTATGTTGAGACTACATGATAAGAAATAGTACGATGAATTAATTACACCGACTGGAAACTCGCTCAATGCATAGTCCTCTCTCAAAAAATGAGAAAGAGACTTTCGAGTACTCAGTTCGAGATATCAACGGATTGAATTTTGAGAAGGTCTAACGGATACTATTCAAACGACTCTCATATTCATCGATAAATATCACCACTTACAAGCTGAGAAATACACATAGACGAACTATGCTCATATCTACTTACAAGCAAGTATTCTCTCAATCACCTCACTACCATTCTCCAAGCTTACTGTTCTGACTGAAAAGATCGAAGAATCACTAGTAGTTCTAAGTGTCCTGAACCTATAATAAGAGATTGTTATTCGTGAAAAAGTTGAACTTCGGATACCTTTCTGAAGCTCAATCTCCAGAACGAATACCAATTACTTGGGCCAATAAAAAAGAACCTACCATACATTGAATAAGTGTATTAATTAGTTCTATCTCTTCAAAGCTCTCTGAAAATATAACTGAAAAGTTATACGAGAAGCTTTCCTAACAATCAACTTATAACCAACACCATCGAGGCATGGAGTACATGAAGAACTTGATTTTAAGGAATCGCTCCAAGGTTATCTTGAATACATGAAGTACTTGGCTCGAGGATCTAGTGAACAACTCAGGTGGAACATTTGGTTGCGAACCATTTGTTTGTAGGGATCTTAGAATTGGATTATTGTAAAGAGAACTTAATTATTTATTCTAGTGAATTCCAGGTCTCAGGAAGGCCGAGTGGATTAGTTGGAGGATTACACCACCTCCAGATACCACTATACTTGTTGTGTTATTTACTTATTATGTATTTACATTTCAGCATAACACATAGGCACACATATATTACTGCAAAGCATAATCTCATTTATCTATCTCTTAAGTCTTCCGCTCTGTGAATTTAAGTATCGGAAACCTACAAGTTTCTGAGATATATTGTTTATCGACAAAAGTTTGAAAAAACTATTCCCCCCCCCCCCCCCCCTCCTAATCTTGTCCAATACCATTATCTGGACCAATAATTTAGTAAGTGAAAAGGGTTCTTTTTGGATTAATGTGGTCGAATCAAAGTATGAGAACTTTCAAAAATCTTTAGAGTCGGTCAATGGGAAAAAGGTTTGGGGTAGAAATTGGTCCTCGTGGTGGAGGTATTAATCAAGTTTGTAGGTCTTGGAGAGTGGTTTTGGAAGGGAGTGAAGAAGAGTAATGGTAATGGGGTTTCTACTAGGTTTTGGGAGGATTTTTTGACTGAAAATAGAGTCAATCTTAAAATGATGTTTCCTCGTCGTTTTAGTTTAGATGTAACAAAAGACTGTGTGGTGAGTGAGAGGGTCAAGGGGGAGGGATAATAGATTATACTTATGAAATTGGAGAAGTAGGCTTTTTGTGTGGGAAAAATTACTTTTGTTTGATCTAACTAATTATCTAAATAAATGTGAATTTTCAGGGGCTGGCACCTAAAAGAATGTAGCATTATAGCGACGGATTACATTTAACGACGGATAGTTATATCTATCGTTGGTTTAATGACGGATAACTAATCCGTCGTTTGATATAACGACGGATGGAACTATCCGTCGTGATTTAACGACAGATAAAACAATATATCCTGTTCTAGTAACATATTGTGAGCTTATTTTCATGCAAATATGTTCATGTATGGAGGTTTTATAATAATTAGTAATGAGGTTTTTTTTTTTTCATATTTCAAATGGTTTTCCGGGTTTTACTGTACTGTTACGTAATTTTATTACGAATTCGGAACTGAAAAATAAATTTGGTTCGATTTTCAATTTTCATAATTTATACAATTTCGGTTTTTAATTTTTCGGTGTAATTTGGTATACCGTTACCGAAATGAAAACTAATATAGTGAAATTATATATGACAGATATTGAATATATATATATTTCTTAATTTAAATAGTGGTAAATGAAAATTGAGACATCTCAAAATAAAATATGGGATTTGAATTTGGACGAAGATAGCGTATATCCGCTCATTCCCAATTCAACTTCCCACATTTTATTTTGGAACGTCTCAATTTCAACTTCATAATCATTAAATTAAAAATATATATTTTACTTTATTCAGTATATCTCCTCCTTCATTCACCAAATTTCATATTTTATTCGATTCATTTCTATTATATTTACTCTTTCTCTAATAAACATTGTTCGAGCCTGAAATTTAAAACCTACACGTAGGTGTATATGAAAGAAACAAATTGGACTTCTTTTATGGTCAGATGGGACGAACTGATATTAGACAATTGATTATATACTATTGAATCTATGATGTAACGGTCCGTATCAAATCACTAAAGGTAGTAATACGATGCTCTATATTACCTATAATTCTTATTTCATCTTATAATGTTTATATTAAAGAAATACAAAATAATTATCAAAATGGTCAAATTTACCCGCTGAATATTTTTATAATTTAAAAGATATGTTTTCTTAGTTAGCTATATTTTTAATTTTCAATGTAAATAAAGTGTGAATTTGTGATGGATCGCCTGCTTAAGTCAGGGAAGAAGCCGGTCTCCAACAAAACAAGCATCCAAGTAGTACTAAATTTGGAAGGCTAAGCTTTCTTTTTATAGCAAATCAATTCTATTTAATGGGGAGGATATTTTGAGATTCCAGCTTTTCTTACTAAAATTAGTACTACTCAGGTGCTTGTTGTTTCTTTCCTATATCCACTTTCTTCATTCCGAATTCTAACTCTACATTTCATTTTAATACGTTCCAAAATTTATTTTTATAATATAGAAAATATATGTAATTTTTTAAAAGGAAAAGACTATAACTACTTCTCGAATTTCAACATTACTTCAACCGGACCTTATAGTATTTATAGTTTTGCAACTTTAGTTTAGAAAACAATAGAGGCTTTGCTTTTCTCTGGGCTTCTGAAAACATTTTGTGTAAAATAGTTGCAAGAAGGTGGGCACAAAATAAAAGAAGGAGCTTGTGATTTTGTTGGCTGGAAAATATTAAGTTATTGGCAATTTGGTACAAAATATATTTCATTTTTTGGCCCTTTTTCTTCAAGTGTCTGCATGTTATGTTACTACTTGATTAGCTAGTTATATGCAGTGTACCTAGCATATGAACTTTTGTGCATGTGTTAATTTCTTGGTGCTCTGTACTGTACTCTAGTCCATTTGATTGGTGAAATTCTTGGCCAAACAAAATTGAGTTGTTTGTCCTCTCCTTGCTTTCTTGTTGATATAAATTATCATCTGTTGAATGATCAATTGTTTATCAAAACCGAAAAAAAGAAGACCTTTAATTGAAACTCTTGGCACAAGGGTAAGTTGCTCACACTCACTGGTGTATTGTCTGGCCACAACACTTGTTTTTTTCTTTTGTTAGTTTGCTTAGCAATCTGAATTGAGGAAAAAGTGGTTCTTGGATATATTAGGCTCACATGTTTGAATTGGATCTGTTTGATTGTTTGTGATATATCTCTGTAGCTTAGTTTTAGTTAGTTATGTTTCCCAAGGTAATCTGATTTGTTGCTTTATTGGTGAATTTCTGAAATTTGCAGACCACATACACACTGGTTTATTAAATCTCTCAGTTTCTAAGGTAAGTCCCTAAGTTGTATAGTCTTTTTACATTTCTTCGGTATCTCCGTTTCTACTGTAGAATGAATGAGAGGGATGTATTGAAATTATGTTTGTTGCAGGTGCATTGAGTTCAACTTGTAGGAGTTTATCGGTCTGTGAGTAAGTATTTTGAAGATATTGGTATATGCGTTTGGAATTCGAAGTTTGGTACTGTTGGATTCTCATCCATGGATAACAGTGGCAAAGTGTCAAATTCGGAGGAATCGTTTGGTAATGTTTTTGAGTTGATGAGTGATGATTCATATTCTGGAGGATTGTACGGAAGCCCGAGTAATTATCTGTCTGACCAAACGTTCTCATCTTTCGCCATGTCACCTATCCAAACAAGTTTCTCTCCCCTAGACGGTTTAAATTTTAGTCATATATACGATGCAAATACTCCTTCATGTTATATGCCTGGAACTTTGTTAACCAATGAAGAGAATCTAATGTTCCAAGAACTTGAAAATCAGTTCCCATATCCAATAGTTGAGGGAAAAGGTAAAGAGGAAAAGAGTGTGATCCCTAGGCCTCTGCCACAGTCCCTTCCCGAGAAAATGTTAAGAGCAATGCATTTGTTTAAAGAATGGTCAGGTGGGTGTATTTTGGCCCAAGTATGGGCTCCGGTGAGAAATGGCGATGGTTATGTGTTGAGCACTTCTGAACAACCTTACATACTTGACGAGACACTTTTTGGCTATCGTGAAGTCTCCAAGTTGTTTACTTTTGCTGCAGAATCTAGGCCAGGTTCTTTTCCAGGGCTTCCCGGTCGTGTGTTCACTTCAAAGATTCCGGAGTGGACTTCAAATGTTGTGTATTATAATGAAGACGAGTTCTTAAGGGTAAGGTATGCTGCTGCCAACCAAGTTTGTGGATCCATTGCCCTGCCTGTGTTTCTGGACGATCTTGCCAAGAGGTCATGTTGTGCTGTTATTGAACTGGTTACCATGAAGGAGAAACCCAACTTCGATTCAGAAATGGAAAATCTCTGCCATGCACTTCAGGTTTCTTTTTGCAGTCTATGCTTTACATTTCATTATTTTCTTGAAAACTTGAAGTGCTCTTTTTGTCCTCAATGTGCTTATTTACTGTCTGCAACAACTTGTGCTTACTGTTAAATGTTAAATCATAGAAAGCAACAAAAATGAAATTAGAAGAGAATCTGCTTTCTGATTCGGTTCCAAGCAGTGTTTCAACTTCGATCTGCAAGGTTGTTCAACTTCACATTTCAAGCTAGCCCATTTGACCTCTTTGATGTTTGCAGGCTGTAAATTTGAGGACCACCCCATCAACTCAACTTCACCCTCAGGTCTTGATTTAATTAATGAATACGTAATCACGATGTTATTACTTCTTTTCATAATATAAGTACTAAATCATTTCAGAGTTTATCAAAGAATCAAAGAGCAGCTATAGCCGAGATATCAAATGTTTTACGTGTCATTTGCCACACACATCGGCTGCCTCTAGCATTGACATGGATTCCTTGTAGTAAAATGGATAAACGTGTACTTTGCGTTGAAGATACCGCATGTTATTGGAGTAATACACAGATGCAAGAATTTGTGCATGCGTGCAGTCGACATTATCTTGAAGAGGGACAAGGTATAGTAGGGAAAGCTCTTGGATCCAATCAACCATTCTTTTACTCTGATGTGAAGAAATACCATATAAGTGAATATCCACTTGTTCAGCACGCCCGTAAATTTGGCCTGAGTGCTGCAGTAGCTATCAGACTAAGAAGCACCTACACTGGTGACGATGACTATTTGTTAGAGTTCTTTCTTCCTGTCAATTCCAAAGGTACGGAACATCGATTCTTGCTAAATAGCATTTCGAATACAATGCAGAGGATCTTCACAAGTTTGAGGACAGTGTCTGACGAAGAAGTACATGGGGGAAAGGGTACTGGATCTGCCATATCACATGACGTAGAAGTAAAAGATACACCACAATTTGCCGCGTCCATGAGTATTTCGAGACAGATACCTGTATACGATAGTTTCAGCTCCGACAGGGTACCTAAAATTGAGTATGAATCTGAGAGTACAGATTTTATAGCATGTGATCTTTTAGAAAACGTTGATGGTAGTGTTGCACAGGTACGCACTTAGTCTCATAAGTTTAAGTTGATTTGTTCAATGTAGAATGACTCAAGAGACTCACTATATCTGTAGCCAATGGCGAGATCAAGTGAACTGATGGAGAAGAAACGACGCACATCCGAAAAGCATATCAGCTTGAGTGTTCTTCAGCAATACTTCTCTGGGAGCCTTAAGAATGCTGCAAAAAGCCTAGATGGTGAGTTATCATTTGCATAATGGCATGTTCCAGAAATTATCAGACACGACCTATTTGTTGCCTTTACCCGGCTACTGATTTTATGAGTTTAAGTCGATTTCTTTCTTGTAAGGATAGGACCTTTGCGAGACAGTCTAATGTGTTGGACAGTCAAAAATACACCACATAAAAAATAAAAATGGATACAAATTTGATACATTTTCCCTAATGCGTTAGACCGTCCCATACAAGTCTTCATTTTCTTATAATGGTTAGCAAGTCTAGTTATAATACCCTGAACTGCTGTATTTCCTTGATTTGTAGTCTGCCCAACTACACTTAAAAGGATCTGTAGACAACACGGGATCTCAAGGTGGCCTTCTCGGAAGATAAATAAGGTAAACCGTTCATTGAAGAAACTTCAGAGTGTGCTCGACTCAGTCGAGGGGATTGATGGAGGATTTAAATTTGATCTGAATGCTGGAGGCCTCGTAGCTTCGTCTGGTTCTGTAGTTAAACAGTTTGAACTGAAAAACAGTCTTCTCTTTCCCCATGGAAGCCATGGTAACTATATCCAGAATGAAACATCATCATCCGCAGTATCTTGCATCGACTCTGACACATCCCCTGTTGGCAAGCAAGGAGATTGCAGACATGAGAGGAAATCAGAACAAAATGATTTTTGCAAATATGCTTGTTTAAAAGGAGAGTGTACATCAAAAGCTCGTCTTATCGATGGTGGTAAGGAGTCCACATTGGCTGCGTTAGACACAGGACCATCGTGGCCACCTAGTCTAAACACCACACCTTGGACAATGTTGCCAAAGGCCCCCGTGAATTCATTTCTCGATAGTAGCAGCATTATCAACCGAATGGTGTCGCAACCTGATATCACTCCATATCCAATGAATATAGCTACGGGTTATGATATTGGCTCCAAGTTAAAAGGCAATGCTATAATGGATTGGAATAATGAACTGTTAAACAGGCAGTCGATTAGCTCAGGCGTGACCCATTCATCTGATGGATCTGGTTCCTGGTCCCTTCATAGTGAAAGTTCATCAAGCTCGAAAGGCATAGGCCAAAAAGAAGCTGATGCATTTTGTGAAATCAGCGAGGCTAAGATCACAGTAAAAGCTGTTTATAACACAGACGTGATCCGGTTTAAGTTCGAGCCTGGTGCTGGATGCTTGAGACTACACGAAGAAGTGGCGAAAAGGTTTAAATTGCAAACAGGGCAGTTTCAACTCCGGTATCTTGATGATGAAAACGAATGGGTGAATTTAGCAAGTGATTCGGATTTGCACGAGTGTCTGGATGTATTGAAGCTTTTGGGGACTCAAACTGTGAAGTTCACCATAAGCGATACACTCAGACTGTGAAGTTCACCATAAGCGATTTATCAGCAAGCAGACTGACATTCTTTCGTGGATAGAGACTCCTAGTAGGGTGGTAAAATGGTGGATGCTATCCAGAAGAAAAGACCCATACTCATTCCAATGTTTGTGGAACAGTGTTTGCTTATATGGTTCTGAAACGATACAGCCCTGTAATCTCAGCAGGTTAGTTGAATGAAGAAAGATTGCCTTTTAGTGAGAAGGGCCATTAATACTAGATTTGGTTTCCAGCACATTTTTGTTCTATACAATAGATTACAAGTGGAAGGAAAACTCTTTGTCAAAGTTTGCCTTATTGTATTTCAGCACTTTACTGGCAATGCTATAGTTATTCATTTAGCATTTCCACATTACTCGTATTTAAACACCAATGATTTCAATATAATAATATTTGCAGATCAACTACAAGCAACACCGACTCAGGATGGTCCTTCATGACACATAAGTGATGGAACCAATCTTGCAGCCCCTAAAGAAGATGGAATATAAGGAATGAATGCATCATGACCACTCCGACAGGCCATTCAACATAACATAACACTTGCATTAAATGAAGCAAATGAAATGACATTTGAGATAGATAACAAAAAGTAGAGCTATAACTGTACACAAAAGATGATGCTCCTCAAAAGATATACAATGAACCAGCTCATGCAGTGAACCTCAACTCCTACCCTGAATGGATTACTGCTCTCTTTACTCCGTTCAAAATAAAAATGTACCAAAAACAAAAGTTGACAAAATGGGTACAACGACATCTTTCCAACCTTCACGACAGCCTGCATTACAAAAAAAATAAAGAACATTATTCTTGCATACAGTAAAGTTATTACTCATATTGTGCCTGAAATTCATTAACATCAACCGAAAAGGATTGTACAATGCATTTATTGTTTATATGATTTTTATCCACAAGGCATATGCTGGATACAAACCTTGATTCCCCAAATTCCGGGATGTGGGTAGTGCTGGTAAAGACATCTCTGAATATTGAGGTAGCAAGTTAATTATCAAAACAATAAAGAAAAATAATTAATCCCAAAAAGCTGTATGGAGATCAGTTACCAGGAGCACAGAGAGACATTGATGCCATGGAGGATGATGAAGGCCATGGAGCTGCAATGTTGTCACTCAAATCACAGGTAAAGCTGAAGCCTGTTGAGTTATCAAAAACCATATCTGTGGGTAGACTTCGGAGTAAACACCCTGCATGGATAAGGTTTCCCACAATTAATATTTACTTTTCCACAAATTTGATCCAATAAGTATTTCTAGTCTCTTCAGGTACGCTCCTTGCATCAAAATGATCAAATATATCAAGACAAACCACCAAAGCTTCAGTTTCAGGGATTATAAGGTTAGACCACAGCAGCTTTAGTTCTTTAGAATCCAAGTTTGATATATTTAGCAACTTATGTTTTTTCTTATCCTAAATGCAGCCGGAGTATCAATAATGGTTACCCGTTTGCTCAGTACTCACTGTGGTGACTCGAATGACGATAATGATTTTATGTGCATTTAAATAATACCACAACATACATAGTTTCAAAATTCTTCAAATAAAATGCCCTTCCATTTTATAATGGTATGTTTCTTCAGATCAACGCAATGAAGCAAAGGTATCCAAACCCATGTAGTAAAGGTTTCAACAATTGATTAATATGCAAAGCAACAGGCAAAACAAATCGAGCAATAATCAAGAAATATCTAATACCATAAAGCAGGAGTCCAAACCAATGCACTGAAGTTGTCAGTAATGGACTATCATGCATAGCTGACAGGTAAATTGTTACTGAAAACAACGAACACAGTTCTTGTGTGTTGATTCAACAACTAGGAAGCACCGATAAGGAAACAGGTAAGTGACAGACAGATACATGGAAATGAAAAAGTCCCCCAAAAAAAAGGATACAGCCGCGTCAAGGATACGTTAAATTTTTTCATAATTTTCAATGTATATAAAAGGTCAAATTATATAGGATGTAATTAAAACTTATGCCAAGACCACATTAAAATATATTTAGGATTTTCTTGTCCGATTATAGTTCTTGTATATACTTTTAGCTCTTTTTTCTTTGCTCTCCAACCCTAAAGAACTAAGCAAGCCTTGGGAATCTTGCTTCTAAAGAAATAAATATATTTAGAAGGCAAGATATCCAATTCAAAGGGATCTGAGGGATAGGCACACGGAATTATGGATGCGTTCACCCCATCGATTTATATGTGTCACAGATTAATATCTAATTGGTTTATCCAATAATATGGTTCTTATATTTTGGTCTCCTTGCCCTCGTTAACTGTTCAACTATTGTGTCCTTGCTGTTTTAAGAAATAATGCATGCTGGGTATGGTTATTTAGTATGCATATTGATCCATTGGTGTCACCTTCACTGCACACCGAAGTATGGAATTTCCACAAAGTGAAACACACGAAGGGGGAAATGAAGTACCTTCTTGTCCATATACTGCTGCGAAGCGAGAACACAAAGAAAGAAAAAAAGTTGATATTAGCAATAATGCAGCGAGAACTAGATACATAAATTAGTAGAATTTACAATACACACCTTGAAGACTAAAATCTTTCAGGTCCACATCACAAAGTTCAAATATATTTGTCATAACCCCGCCTTTCTGGAGCATGGAGCCAAGCATGGTTGCACATATTATTGCCTGGCGATTCGTTATCAACATTTGCCTCTGTATCCCAGCTATATATGCATTTAATGAGCTACAGCATGAGGGACTTGGTGCACCGACATTCCGACACGCTGAAACTACTTCCAATGGCTGCTCCAAATCCAACGGACAGGCTGCATTGAAGAAAGCTATTGTTTATATAAAAACGAATCATTAAAATGGATGATCCCAACAGCCAACGTTATCTTTGACAAATGGCTCCCATATTCAATATGTATGTCTTTCCTGCCTACCACCTTGGTCAATTTAGAAATGTAAATGGTGAAGCAGATGGTAATTTAACATATTTTTTCAGATATCCCCCCAAATTACGAGGTTAATCCTTACCAAGTACTCCCTCCAGCCCAGAACAAATGCCCATTTGCTTTTGGGCGCAGAGTTTAATGTGCAGTGTAAAATGTTGAGGGACAAATGCACATGGGGTTTAAATGGGATTTGTTCCGGGACAGAGGGAGTATTAGTTTCTACCAAAAACATTAAAAGAGCATTTATGCACTACATGAAACCAAAATAGAGTCACTTAGCCATTTCAGCTTCTAGCGTAGCAATATATTGGCTATATATTGTAAGAATATATGAAATGAGAATCAGCTAAAAATAAATTCAGATTTTACGTTTTAAAGACACCGGAAATGCATATATTTCAACTATGACAGTAAGGGCTAATGGGTTAAATCACGAAGAGATGTACACAGATGCTGAAGTAATATTACGTCACATATAGTGATAGGTTAGATGAATAATTAGGAAACAAACTTGAATCAGCTTTGAGAAGATAGCTTATGGATTAGGAATGAAGTATGAAACTTAACATTGCAGTAGAAAAATATAAATAACAGCAATAGCCGAATGTCATGCTAGAACACTAGCTGCATAGATCATCCAATCATCCATATTGAAGTAATTCCACTGTCACAGGACAAGCTTCCATTTGATTTTTATTGACCATTTAACCCTTTGTTTGACTATAAATTAACAACAAATCATATAGTTAAAGTAACTTAAAAAAAGATATTATGAAAAGTATAATGATAATATTTTAATAATATAATCCCAGAATTTTTTTTTATATGATTTATGATTAACTTTATTCATGCAAAGGTATAAGAAAGTCGAAGGAAATCAGAAGGGAAGCTTGTGCTGGAACAGAGGAAGTACAACATAGCCAAGAACATAACTTTCTATGGGATATATTAACCTCACAATGAACCATATATTACTGAAAGTACTTCTGTACCATTAGAACATGATGGAATAATGCAAGCAGAGAAGAAACCACTTGAACAAGCACATATCTACGAAACCTTTTTTTTCGAATTCAAACGGGGTGTGTGCCTGTGTGCGGTATTTCTCTGGTTTTAATGCAAGGCCACATTCATGGTCATCTAGGTTCGAATGCATACAGAAAAGTGCTCACCTTTGTTAACTTTACATGCAGACAATATCCGAAATGCCTTGTCAGCAGAATCGTGAGGAAGATTCCTAGACATCCACGAGTAAACTACCCCTTTACAGTCATTCAGCACGTCAGTGTGATTAGTCATACCACCTATATTCTTATTATCATTAATCAAGGATTGCACCCCAGTTATCTTAAGTGTAGCATCCATAATCACTGTTTGACAACTCGGCCTGCAGCATTCCTTGAGAGGATCAACCGTACTGCAAGCATCTAAAAGTTTGCTTGTGTTCACTGTTTTCTCAAATGTTGCAATGTCCTTCACGGGACAAGAACCACCAGTGAGATTCGAAGACTTTGTGGAGCAGATATTGGGTATTGAACTATTTGCACCTCTGCTGGCTAATATACTTACAATATCTTTAAAGCAATCGTCTGCAACTCCATTTTGCAGAACTAAGTTATCAGAGCTTATGCTATAGAAACCTTGGAAGATGCGGAGCAAGCTACTAAACTGCGGGCAACATATCACATTTCCCACTACTGATGCTAATAGCTGATTACAATCAGATGCAGTTTTGTCCAAGATAGTTGAAATAGCAGAAAAATTTACAGGGCATCGTCCTGTCAATACTGGTTCATATGTATTTGGATAAGTAGGATATATCGGAGGCAATGATCCACCTGGAAACGAGTAATGCGGAATGACAGCTGGTGATATTTGGATGGGCTCAAAGATCCCAGTCTGGGGTGAGCTAGCTAGCAAAGATACTGAAGACGTCTGGCTCGGCTCAGGAGGTGTCTCAAAAGAGAGTAAATTCTCAAAACTAGACAACCAAATGGCAAACTGTAACAGCCAATGAAACCAAGATCCTGCATCCATATAGAATCATAGATGATGCACAAATAATCAGGTGGGAATTTGTTATTACATATCTAACAAAAATTAAACGGATGAGGCCACTTGTCTCGAAAACAGGATTTATAATTATTTATAAAGAAATTCAAACAGGCTACATTCTTGAACACAGGATAAAATGTGTTCTGAATTGGTAACGAAGAATAAACCAAGGGGAACAAGTGAACTTACTCTTGAGCAGAGTAGGCGGTTTTACAAAATCCATAACAACCACTAACCGTCTGGCAACATGGAGACTTGTGATATACCTTATGTGATATATTTGATCAGAAATACCTATAAACAAGTTAACGAAAGTCATAAGCATTATTAGGTATAGCTCTACAGAAATAGTGCACTAATAAATCCTAAATGTGGAAGCTTTTGAATCTACTAAATTCATTATTTACAAAGTAAACTTTTCATAGTAACTCACAGGAACAAAATGGTATCCAAGAATAGAACAACACCACAGAATCCACTTTAATTCAACAAAACCTAGCAAATCAAGAAACCCTAATTTCCTGAACTTCACTAAATCTACTGAAAGAAGACATAAATAGCAAAATGCAGCCCTAAAATCTCGCAAGATCCAATTTTGAGAACTCCCATCTGAAAAAATATAAAAAGTATTAATTACCTCATGGTAAATCCAAGCAAGTGGTCGAGATCAGGAATTAAAGAAAGATGCTGTATCGAAATCTTGCAGAGTAATTGAGTGAATAGGAGGAGAAAAAGTAAAGTGCCCTAAAAATGGATGAGTTGAGTTGAGCAGAGCAGAAGAATGATAGGCTCAAGTCCGTTCTTCCACTATTAACTTTCCTCTTTTGGTGATTGCTTTTCTTCTTTTCCCTTTCTTTGTTTGTTTCTTTGCTTCTTTGCTGCTGTGAAAATGGTGTTTTGTGTTGTGTTGTGCAAAGTGGTGAGGGCCCATCCACTACATCATTTATCAACTATAATAGAGGATGAGAGATGGAAGAACCATCTTATATATGTCAAAGGGCTTATTCCATCTTTCAAGACCACCCTCAATGATGACGAACCGACGACGCGTCATCGTCGTTTTTGTTACAGTGGTGGTGCATCGTCGTCGTCACGTCATTTTCTTTTTTAAATTTTCTTATCATAAAATTATTCAGAAGTTGAAATTAATGAAATTGCATTTTATTGAATACGTTTTAAAATTTAATGATATAGAACAAACGAGGAATATATTACAACATATCGCGCACGACGTCGTGCTAACGACTCCTCATTGGGGACGGATATGGGGACGGGAACAATACTCGGACTGATACGGTGCCCCATTGGTATGTCATAGTGATGATAAATTCCATCAAGCTAGGAAGCACGGGGACGGGAACGATACGCCGGGACGTCAAAATCCTAAAAGTAGGGGACGGGGACGTTTAATTCTTTATATATTTTTTATATATTTAGTATATGACCTAAAAAATATAGTTTTTTGTCCATTTCTATATTATTGAGTTATTAATCCTTGTTTATGATGTATCATAATTCCATAATAAACATATAAAATTAAAACCCATTAAATAGTGCATATGGACTCACAAAACATAAAGCCTTCTTCTTCTTCTTGGAAACCACCGAATCCATTAATTGCAAAAGCTTCTTCTTCAAACAGCTTCTTCTCCATTGCAACAGATTAACACCTGCTTCTTCAAACAGCTTCTTCTCCCTTACATTCGACTTTTTTTTTTTAAAAAAAAAAAAAAAAAAGGGTATGTGGCAGCAGCCGATTGGATGCTGTCAGGCGCTTTACGCACGGCGTAGAAGGAGATGCCGCACCCATTGGCGCGGTGTCAAGGCTCCGATGGAGCCGTTTCGGCACGTCGTGGGGCACGACGTGCCTGGACAACGGCTCCATTGGAGCCAGTCTAAGCGATATATATAAAATTTTCAATTAATATCTGACATGTACAACGATTCATAATTTCGCCCGTAAATATAAAAATTAAAAGAATACAATTATTGAAAGTGAATTAATAAAAACTAAAGAAGTAGTGTGGTTACTATTTTCTTGTACCCTAAGTCCCGACTTCATTTTTTCGCGTTGATTTTTTTCGATCAACCTTTTTCGATTTTGACTTTGAATTGCCTTTTAATTATAGTGATTATATATTTAACAAAAAATATTTAATGAAACTTATATCTTAAATTTTTATTATATGATTTTATTGAATCGTTTACATTTGTAGTTGAAGAGATATTTGATGTAAAAATTAACAAAGTTTGACCAGTAATAGTCAACACGGGAAAATAAAGTCGGGACGGTGAGATTATAACATATACCATATATAATAATATTACATAACTTATCGAACTTTTTATACACCATATGTGTGTCTTTGTCATTTTTGTATTAAACAATTACTCCCTCTGTCCCAGTTTGGAAGTTTCGCTTTCATTTTGAGCTGTTCAGTTTTGGAAGTCCTGCTTCCTTATAGAAAATATCTCTCCTATTTTATACATTATTTCTCATAATTTATTCACTACTTCTCATACTTTATCCAATCACATTCATAATTTATTACTCCCTCCGTTCCGGTAAGAGCTTCCTAGCTCTTCAGTTTCTCTTCCATTATGGTAATTGGAATAAAAAAATAGTTTGTAAGAGAAGTTATATTGATGAAGTTGTAAGTGGGGATAAAAGTAAGAGAGAGATTGAATAAAATGATGATAAAGTAGGGAATAGAAATAATAAAGAATTAGTTAGTGCAGTAAAAGCTTTTCATTTATGGCATTACACTCCAGAAAAGGAAAGTTATGAAGTTATTAAAAGAACGAAAGGAGTACTTTCTTTCCTACTTTATCACTTTTTCTTAAAACTTGTGCCCGATCCCGCTGAACTTCCAAACCAGGACGGATGGAGTACTAGTTAATGGCCTATCGATACTCGACGGGGTATGAAAATAATAGTTAAAATAAGAAATTAATATATTGTATAATAAGATGTCGATGTTAATGAAAATATCGTGTCATATATTTTAACATCTTCGTCAAAAATAAATACATTGGATCTATTTCTCCTTGTAATATATAAAGAGAAAACGAAATACATCACGTTTGAATATGGGTGAGGGTGTAGAGGCTGACCTAGTGCAAGAGATTTTCCAGGACTTTTGTTTATAGATAATATCATTGAAAATTATCGAAATTGATAGGGAACTTCATATTGTCGAATGGGTTCACCATTACAATTGAAGCGAAAATCTTTTCGACTTCATAGATTACTAATATTATGTTAACTTCAGTTATATGCTTTCTAACATTAGTACGTATAAGACTTGTTTCATATTCCAACTCGATAGATTGATCAATATAAGCATTATCGTACCCTTAAACCGAGGACAACCCTATGCTTATTGAATAGAAATGAATTAATTTTGTTGAATGATTTCTATTGTGAAAATTGGTATGTATAAGCTTGGGGGAAATCTATAACAATGAACGTTAACATTTTGTTAGAATAACATATTGTTGAAGTATAATTATACTCCCTCCGTTCCGGGTTCATCTTTCTACGGGACCGGGTATAAGTATTAAGAAAAAGTGAATAAAGTAGGAGAGAATGTGATAAAATATGAAAAAGAGTGAATAAATTAGGAGAGATGGTGATAAAGTAGGGGGAAAGTGAATAAAGTAAGAGATATGGTTATAAAGTATGTGAAAAGGTGAATAAAGTAGGAGAGAGAATTTTCAGTTAAGGGATGAGAAGATGAAGTTGGGACGGACCAAAATGAAATACGGGAAGATGAAGTTGTGATGGAGGGAGTAATAGTTTTGTAATGACTACAACCGAAAAAATCATTGTAATACTTGACTTCATATGATGCTATCCTTACCTGAAAAAGTATAAGGGTATACACTTTGTTACATAATAAATTGAGAAAAATAAAAAATTAGCCTTAGATATATACTATATCTAAAATTACAAAGTTTATCGAAAACTTCTTTGTAAACCATGTTTCTTGTTGTGTCGTACGTCTTGCCTTCTTTAACGCATATCGAAAAGGACCTCCCATTTATAAGGGGGTCACTGGTCGAACCGTTATACCAATTGAATAACGAATCGTCGCACCGGTTCACGAATCGATGCCGGTCGGAACCAACACACCGATTCCCAACACTTGCAATCCTTAAGAAATGTGTCACGACTGTTGATCTCCTCAGCTCCCATCCTCTTATCGGCTATGATAGGTATACTCGAAATGGGTATCCTCAAAGGATACCTTCTCGGCTTCAAACAATTAACCTTTCTTGGCGATAAATGGTCGGAGTATGAAGGAGGTCCTTACCCGTCATTGCGACTTAAAGGAACACCC
Source organism: Plantago elongata (assembly GCA_036897095.1). Taxonomy (NCBI): domain Eukaryota; kingdom Viridiplantae; phylum Streptophyta; class Magnoliopsida; order Lamiales; family Plantaginaceae; genus Plantago; species Plantago elongata. The sequence continues at coordinate 2,769 of JAYMSP010001609.1, read as the reverse complement.
GCTCTAATCGGAAAGGCAACGAATTTTGCCAAAGTGATCCGACTGTAAGTTGATTATAAGGAATCGCTACTTATAAGAACATGGGGATAATCTTCCAGATATTAAAGAAAGCCATTTCATTTCAAAATAAAGCCGAAGCCATTACATTATCTACTCGGATTCCTATTTGAAAAATTACCCGAGGATCATACAAGGAAATAAAACATACATCAGGCCCAAATTTGAAGACCTAACTTAACCACTAATCCTATATTAGTTTTAGTCTTCAGATTCTGCTCCACTTGGACGAGCTTGAGTTGTCTCTCGTAGGATCCGAGCCCTCTCCCAAGCTCTCGCCTCTTCCCGGTTCTAGATGATACCCGAGCACAGAGCAGGTTCCCCTTCAGGACCAAGGATGATCAGATCATCCTTAGTCCCCAACTCGGAGTAAACAGGCGGATTCCAATACCCTCATGCATCTGAAGTGGATGAAGTGTCGATAATCATCCTCCCTCGGTGCGGAACAGCTAGCGTATTCAATATACTACTTGAAACTTGGGAGATACGAGTTTCCCTTGTAGGCGGCCTGCAGATAGTGGGACCAAGGAGCCCTCTCGGCAGCTTTTCAGGCTGCAACATTCAACCTGCAACAAGAAGCAAAATGAAGAATAGAGTGAGATATCAATTTGGCCCAAAAGGGAAGACTTAAGGACGATTACAATAAAGAATGAGCATACTTCAGTTGCAGACTTAGATTGAAGGCAGCAAGCTCGGGCAACTGTTGCTCTACCCAGACGCTCAAAACTGTCCTGATGATTGCAAGTTAAGTGGAGTAAGCAAGGCCACTAGCCCTATTTATGATAGGAAAGAGACCCTTCAACTTCGGAGCCATGGGCCTCATGCGAATTGGCCCCTGAATCCCAATTGGGCCAGTACTGCACACAATTGGGCCATTCTTCAGTGTACAAATGCAAAGACCACCCGGCTGCATGGTTCTATTCGGCCAACTCGAGTCCATGAAAGGCCTGCTCAGCTTAAGTAGTGTAACAACCCTCGGTATGTTCGTGGATCTCCGAGCCAAGTAAAGTTTAAAATGTTCGGCTCAAATTAAATGAGCCCACCCCGCCAACTAAAATAACTACCGAGAGACACAAACATCACGAGAACGGCATCGGAAAGAAAATTACTCGAGATTGGCGTTATTATAGATCCTTAGTCGGCTTCACTTTGTTTTGTGGGTTGTAGCCAATTGAGAATACATTCGAGGTCCATGACCTCGGAATTCTTGTGTGTCTTCGAAGAAGAATGAAGTTAGAAATGGCCGGCTAAGCTAAATCGAGTCCACCCTGCCAACTAAATTATCTTCGAAGAACACAAACATGCCTATGATAACCTCAGAGAGAACTCACTAACTGACCAGCTAAGAACTTAAGAGTTTGCCAACAAATCTAATGAATAATGCCTCCATTGGACTCTTATTCCATTTGGCCATCATTGGACTCTTCAACTTTTGGCCTCCATCGGGCTTTTTTTTCATTTTTTTTGCTTCAGTTTCAGGTTATGCAATGTGAAGGAAGGAGAAGGAGAAGAGAAAATGTGCCTGTTAATCAGGACTAGCAATTAATCAATTATACATGCTTCGTATGAGTCTTAGAATCTTTTATCAAAACCTAACCTAGAAAGAGAAAGAAAATCAGACAAAGCATGTAATCACATGACATGTAATACACACTGTTAGAACCGTGATATTGAGTTAATAGTGGATTCAACCTTATATTCAGTTTCTCCATAGAAGGAGAGATCTTTGTGAACCAAAGATTCTCTCATACCCTATCGACCTATGTAGTTTATCATGAGAATATGAAGGTTTAGTGTCATCAGTTGAACCTATGTTTAAGTAACTATAGAACATACACTCTCTTGGGTGGCTTTTGGTACTGGAGTTGTCACATAGCATTAGGATATGACACTCATGCCTAATAATACATTTACCAGATAATTCACATATGTCATATGATTGATGCTTCTACTAGAGAACACATGTTTAAGTTTCGTAATAGATATGTAAACAACAATCAATTTTTTGCTAAGCCAAGATACCAAGCCTCTTTCTAGGAAGAACAAGCCATCACATGTTTGTAGGAATACCTCATATGTCCAGTTGTGGCTACTAGATTTAATAGGTTTATTTTCAAAACAAATATCAGAGTTTTCAGATTTGAAGACAAGGTCAAGTTTTGATTCAAATTTCCCAAAGAAGAGGAATGAGGAGTTTGCATGGTGTGGTTGTTGGAATAACATTGGTATCATCAATTTCAGGGATAGTGCATATTTCAAACTACTGGTTATTGACCTGACTCACATGGGTGAGTTGATGTAACCATGTGGTCTGAGGTTGTTAAGCAATCCTCAAGATCGTCTTCAAGTCTGGTTCCTACATTGTTATCGAAACAATGGAAACAACCATATGACAAACTAGATTACACTTTTGTTTCCATCCTAACTTAAGAATTTCTTTAAATTATGTTAGGAATATCTGTTAGTCTTTTTGATCAATCACCATATTACTTATCTTTAGTACATAAAGGTAACTAGTACTCTTAGTTCACTTAAACATTGTAAACAGGAAATCACTTAGTATGTTAGTCTAGTTAAACTTGTATTAGGATTATTAGGTATCTGAATGTAATTTTATATTTTTAGAAGGCCATGAATTTTAATCGAAGATTTGAAGACTGAAGATTGCACAAGTTTGATGAAGACATAAGGGTTAGTCTCCTCAGATAGACT
>JAYMSP010001608.1:0-30416 GCA_036897095.1 Plantago elongata | reverse complement strand
ATATGTTGTGGGTGGAATGAGAGCGGGGTGGGGGGGGGGGGGGGGGGGGGGTTGTCATCACTCCCATTTGTTGGACAATGCAAACACTACACTTTAGATTCTTGACTTCAAGAAACATCATTTTCCAAAGGTGTAGGATCCTTTAGCAATGAGAAAACGAGGGAAGACTTAAGAGTCTGCAGCCTCCCCTATCAGAGAAAGAGTTCTTCATATCTAATGTCCGTAAAATACTTCAGTGGCTTAAATAAGTAATCACACACTCCCAAAATCTCACAGTATTCATCTAAAATTCTTAACACAAGGAGGATTAAAAGTGTCCCAGTCCCAGTCCCACAGTTAACTTTCATCCTCAGCAGGACTATAAAAAAAACACATGAGTAGCTAATAAACAGAAAGAAGTGACAGGTCTGCACCAAAGTGTGGTAACTTTAGTACAGTGCAAAACATTCTGGGAATATACCTTGTCAAAAACAGCAAAAATGTTCTTGTTCAAGTAGTTGAAAAATTTGCTATTGGATGCACCTTTCTGCAAGTAAGGCAAGCATCAGCTAACAGCATAGTTACTTGATAAACCTATAAGATAAACCAATGAACAAGCTACAGACCTCAAAGAAAGGCAGAGCCATAAATAGGCATGAAATCAGCCGATCAATATGGTCTCCATCGTCAAACTGCATTTATTACAATATAGCATGAGATTTAGAAACCCATCAACTACAACTAGAGGACCATGGAAACAAGCAATATCATAAGCATCTCTAAGTCCAATGAAACTTGCAATTTGCAATAACATATGTGGCCATGCGTATTGCAGATAATTAAATCCACACAGGCTACAGAAAATGAAATTATTTAATTTAAATCTAGCAGCCCATAATGTAGCTTCGCCAGTGAAGATCTAAGCCTCTTCTGTTCATTTCACTAAGAACATATTACTAATGCTTAATGGTATATGATATTAACTACAGATTAACTTAGAAAATTTGCATTTCCAGTGTTGACAATCACGCCGGTTGGGATTGCACATATACTGGAATAGTTTCAGCACTAGCCGCTAGAGACACCTATGTAGCAGGCCTCCCAGACTTTCCCGGGACCACGGCAAACTGTGGACTGACAATGAATCTGTGGGAGGGGTGTGGCAGTAAATTGAGCCAAATTCAGCCTGGAAATCCAGCCATCTGGCCCTCCACGTATATGGCTTTCTGGAACTTTAATTACTCGTCATCAGTTATTCAGTTAGGATTTTGTTAAATGGAGTCCGGAATAGTCCATGATTTATGGTTTATTACCTTAATACTCCCTAGACATGGCACGACCCCCCACCCAACTAAGAAGACCTTTGGTGAACTGAGTTGTGTAATCGAGTCCAATTACAAATCAACTGGATTTAACTAATTTGTAAAATACAACTTGCATTAATTTCTAATTTTTTTAATCCAACCTTGCTACAATACTTATTATCAACAAAACTTTATTTCTCTCGTCTTATTTTAAAATTCTCGATTTCTCAATATACACTTATCCAAAAAAAAGTCTCAGCAATCACCATTGACATCTATGATTCGACACCGATGGGTGAGAGTACATTTCGACAATTTCATATTCTTTTAATTATATTTGTATTTAAAATATATATAGGATTCATAATTACACTATCAAATTCTAGTGTAAACTGATTAATTAACTTATCAATATCCTAGATTTTTTGGCCTGCCGCGATGCGACGTAATATGGTATTGACAACACTGGCTCCTAAACATGCAGCTGCAGCCTGAGAAAATATATACAAGAAATTATGTGGGTTTACTCTAACAATAAGAAATGGTAACTACTCACATCGAATGGGGCATCCAGGTCAGCTTGGCTTTCAATGATATCACTAAGTTCCTGCACTCGTTCTCGGGGAGCTTTTTCACCAAATATGCTCAAGCTTTTTAGAAAATCTATAAACATCTTAAATTCAGATCCAGTTACATCTTGCAGACTCTGAAAATTGATATTGTATAGAAAGGAAGTTAGTGCCTTAGTGGTGACTAACTAATTGGATACACTGACAACATTAGCAATTGTATAATGAAATGTTTAATCTCTCTGCTAAGAAAAACACAGGAAAATTTACCTTTTTTATCAGATCAGTCATGTGCCTTTCCATCTGTTCTGCGGGTTTCAAGAGTTCGGCTTTTAGTGGAAAAACCTGAAACCATTGATCAGTATTAGCACAAGACATAATATGCTAGCACTCTAAATATAACAGTGTGTAATATAGCTGAATAATCCTAAATTTTGTCTCCAACCTTGTCACGTATAAAATGTAGGGTCCTCTCACGAAGATTTTCATCACTTATTTGCTCGTCTACGCTTTCAATGTGCTTAAAAAGGGCAGTTAGAGATGCTGCATGAAGAACACACGACTCAGCATCACAATACCAAAAAATAGATTAAAAAATTAAGTATTCTAAAAGAACCTTCATAATTCTTGCTCTAATCGGAATGCACCAAGATACTCACAAATCAAGCAGTGCATGACAATATGCTCAAACATACATTCAAGACTATCAAGATACGCTGGCTAATGTAATAGTTTTGCATGGCAGTGAGCTCCTAAATGCTTCGATAATTCAACTACAGTCTGCTTAACAAGGGGAGGTGAAACATGGGTGAAGCTGTACGTAGATACTTATTAGACGATAGAATCTAGATTGAAATCATTTTCAATGAAATTCAAAGCTAGAGATTAGCAATTTGAGTTATACATCTGTTTAAGTTCTTCAGGATAAATTTGAAGTGACTAGAACTCGAGGAATAATGAATGAATTAGATTTCTAAGAGCCTAAGAACACTTGTAGACATAATAAGGTCCATCCACCTGTCTAAAAGTAAATATAAAGTTCAAGACTCGACTCGACTCTCGAGAGACCGATATAGTACTCCCTCCGTCCCAATGAGAACTTCTAAGGTGCATTATTTTTATAAACTTTGACCACAAATCACTCTTAAATTAGACTCAGAAAGTACAAAACAAAGTTATATTAGGAAAATATACTTAATTTCTTTTCATAGTATAATTTTATTATATTTTAGTGGTGTACACTGTAAAGTGGGAGTGATTGCGGTCAAAGTTAGTAAGGAAACTCAACCTAGGAAGTTATTATTGGGATATTTGAAGTACTGCTGCTTTGTAAGGACAGGCTTTATCAACAAAAAACTTAGAGCTGCTGAAACTGAAGAATGAAATTAAACTACACAGAAAGCATTGTACTCCCTCCATTCCCCCAAAAGCTTCCTATTTTGACATAGTTGGTGTTCCATCACAAGCTTCTTGTTTCCAGAAATGAGAACTGCATTTGTCATCATATCCCCACTATTTACAACTTTACCACACTTCAGTTATTCTTTATGAATTCTCTCTCACGCACTTACAGGTTTCATTTACTTGTTATTCATGTATTACCTTACTTCTTGTTTTTATTATTATTACTCAGATATAATTAATAATACTGCCCAACTAATAAGAAGCTTTCCGAGGGAGTATAACATATGGAAAACACAGGCAAGCACAGATGAGAACATGCTCATTGACTAATTCAGTAAGTGATTTTGATCTGTTATATTTGGACTCTTTCTCTGAAATTTGTTTTGCCCTACTAGTATATCAACCAGGCCTTTCAAACAACAGGAATCACATTTAGTTACACGCATGATAAGTCTCCAATTTCTCTTTTCTTACAAATTTGATTAGTTTCCGTTTACTGAGACAGTGCAGGAAAACAGTATAGCACCAAAGCAACAAATCCATTGGTTATAAAAACTCTATATGTTAAGTATTTCAGTAAAACTACCTTTGACATCCTGCCTCAGTAAGGACAAAAGTGCTTTATGCACCGCATCCCGCTCCACATTTTCCTCTGAAATAAAAGGCACTCAAGATAAAAACCCACACAATACAATACATACTCTTTGCTTCATTAACCACTAACAGTTCTAGAAATTACCAGCGGTCAGGAGCTGCGCGAGAATGTCAACAATTTTGGAAAGATGCTCCGGCGTGTCCTTGCAGAACAACGGGAGCCCTCGAATCGCTTGCACTCGAATCTGAAAGCATTCATAAATTAAGAACTCCATAACAGTATGTAATTGTGAATAACGATTAATAAAATTCTAAGAGAACTAACCGCAAGTTCTTCAGCTTCACACAAATCGAGATGTGCATCAACGGCCTTGCCGGAGAGAGCCGGGAAGAATTTGAAGTACCTAGGGATTAATTGAGCAGCTAATTGCCTGGCTTTAACACTAGTGCTCGTTGCCGCTTTGAGTATGTTATCGTAATCCTCTACATTCTGCTTATAATTTAGAAAAACACGATCAATTGACGGTTCAAACGAACTCGAAGATCAATTAGTAAGCCCTAAAGAAAAGGTAAACAGAAAGTGCGTACCTGAGACTTGTCTTTGACTTCAGTGAGGCGGTCGCCGTACTCGTAGAGCTTCTCGATTTCGATGGAATCGTCGGAAGGTACTGCCATGGCTGGAACTCAAGGTGAGCGGGAGTGAAGACTGAGTTGACTCGGTCGAGTGAAGGTTTTTGGGAATTTGTAATTGACTGTGTTACGAATTTAGCGGGGTGTGGATTAAGAGGGAGAGAGAACTGAGAAGAGACTTGAGAGACTGGAGAACTATCAAGTCCTAAATTACGGGACAATGTAATATGAATTTGAGTGTTCAATTTCAATTGAAATTGAATTGTTTATGTATAAAATATTTAATTTTTAATTAAAATTGAATTTTTTTATGTATAAAATATTCAATTTGAATGGGAAAGATGGACGCTCCAACGATATAACAAACAGAGCCTAAAATTGCAATTTCAAGGTAAAATTAAAGAAGAAATAAAAATAAGCGTTTTATACTATCTATAAATTATATATTAGGATCATCATATATTATTATAAATGATATTATATTTTACAATTGTATGTGTGTTTAAAATTAAATGCGACTTTTTCATAGAGCGAAGGGAGTAACTTGGAGTGGATGATACATCGAAATGTGCAAACGACACCATAAATCAGTACATGCTCATCCTTAGTCACCGATAAATTTTGCCCATTAAGAAGGTAGCCGTAATTGTGTATGAGCAACTAATCTATTTGCATCGTCATCCCCAACCAACACAACCGTCACTGCAGAAGACTGAGCAATCGTTGGATGTCAAATGGCCGAAACCATAACCACCAGAGTTAACACCAACGCCTCATTTGGTAAAATTTCATATCTCACACCACTACCCCCAATCGAACCATCTCCCTGGAATGGAGTAGCGACCGCAGTTGTTGTCATCGGTGGAGCACGAGCAGCTCACAACGTTCGTCTACCAACCACTCTTCCTCTTTGCCTCGATGGTTTCTCTATCTCGCCATTAGAATCTTTCTAATATTCAATTTCAATACACTTTATCTAAAATTTGCTCAAAAACAAATTAGAAGTTGTAAATAATCTACGTGACTACATGCAAGAGAACTTGTCAAAATATGGTAAACAAATTATAAATATCAATAATGTATATGCACTAAATGCCGTAAACGGATTATAGAGCCATAAACAGTCAGGGTCACAACCCAAAACACAAACAAAAGAAACTCCATAGTCAAAAAAACAAAATGAAAATATGCCAGTTGCCTAATGTGAAGATAAGACACATGAGATAATCCCATAGAGGAGGGAGATGCAAATATTTATTTGGAAATAATCTTGGCCACCCAAGTCTAATGTCTCAACATTGAGGTGTCAATTTAAGAGTGAGATGGTGCAATCAAGATCGAAATAAAGGTATATTAATCTCGAGAGGTAGGAAGAAGAGATTGGTGATGATCCAACTTCAAAATGTTGCTTCTCAATAACTTCAATTTGTAAACTCATCTTATAAATTGTTACAAAACACTTGTTTAATATATTCAATCCTAGTATTCTTACGATGCATTAGTTAGGCTAGAATTGAATAAAAGAGATAAGAAACAAAGACATGAGCATGCATTAGTTAGGCTAGAAATAGATGCAGCGTGTATGATATAAAGAAACACTACAAAGTGGTCACCCACATGAGAACAAAAAATAGAGGTCTCATCAAGTCCATTAATCGGCTATTCTTTTTCTACAACGTCCAAGGATCTTATCTCAACTAACAAGTTCAAGAAGATGAAAATATTTGGTCCCGGTTCTCAAAAGTTAAGTAAGTCTAATTAGGGGAATGCGTACATGCATATGGCGGGGTAATATTTAAGGAACCAATAATTTTAATTTTGTAAAGAATTTCACAAAAACTAATGAAAGGTTTGGTTCAGTCGGGGCTGGGTGAAATTATTGTAAGAATTGAGACAGGGTGGACTCATAGTTGCCACTTGTACACTGATTTTCGGGATTTAGCGGCGTGATGTAAGATATTAAAAGTTTAAGGATAAGACTTAAAATTTCAGGTGGAGGCAATGAAATTAGATTAAACATAGTCGTTTAAGGAGTATTGTATAAGTATATGATTTTGTTAATATAATAAAAATAAAAGTAAGATGAGTATAATACTATTTACTTGATATGAGTCATATGTGGACAATTGAAAAAACTAAAACGTTCAGACTTCAGTTTTTCTTTTCAATTTATTATTATTATTATTAGAATGAATAAAAATAAATTCAGGGGTTTTGTAGGAATCGTGTAAAACTCAATTACACTATATTTGTCAAATTGAGCAAGAAGGACTTGGTAGACCATTCAGACTTGGACTGAGAGTAAATGATATCATATAATGTACTGAAATTTTGAGATAGTATGAAGTATGAACCATTCCGAATAACGTATATATCTCTATTCAATCAATTATTGATATGAAAATAAATTTCAACAAACCACAATGAATGCTCGAGCTTTCTGCGTGAAAAATATTGATTGAATTTGGCAGTATAGTATAACTAAGGACATTTATTGGTATGCAAGATAAAAAGGACATGTTACCCACATTATATGCTTAAATTAATGTGTCCTAAATTAATTCATCACATGCTTAGCTTATATCATTCCTCTTTATTCCTAGGATGGGTGCAAGTCTTTTAAACCCTAGTTAGTCCATAAAACTCCAATTATTCTCTAATCATTGATGAACTTAAATCTCAAAAGGTTTCACCTTATTGTGCAGCCAAGATAACTAAACCATCTAGACTAGTTTATAGAGGCGTGCTATTTGTAGTGCTATTATAGGTATAGTGCGTTCGACTTCATTTCCTGCCAATAACAATCATCACTCATCACGTCACTCATGACTATGTTTAGTACTTGCTTTCGATGGAGAAAATAATGTATATAGTTTTTTTTTTTTTAAACTTTGTAATTAATCATACATTTACGAAAATAAAGCGGAGACAAAATTGACCGAACGAATGAGCCGGGGGCAGGTATTACTGCGATTGTACTTGCAATAAGAAAACATATAAAAAAATAAAAGTAACGTAATGTAACAGTAAAGGTTTCACGGGAGTTGATTCTGTTATTCTGTACCTTTATAATAGTGCCAGCATTGCACAAACAACAGGACACCAGATTGAGAAGAAGCATCAGCTTTTCTGTTCTCACACTCACACTTGCTTGATCACACTTCACAAACACATCATTCATTCGTTTCCATCTCATCTCCACTACTGTTAGCTAATTTGTCATAAAGCTGTTCCAAGTTCGATTTTGTCATGTCTTTCTCACCATTTCCTCTTCTCATCTTTCTTATCTCATTCCTCTTCTCCACCCCACACTACACTTTATATTCAGCTGCAAAGAAGCCTCCTTCTTATGAACTATCCGTCAATTACTACGCCAAGTCGTGCCCTCAAGTCGACCAGCTTGTTGGCTCGGTCACGTCGCAGCAGTTTAAGGATGCTCCCATTTCTGGTCCTGCCACTATTCGCCTCTTCTTCCATGACTGCTTCGTTGAAGTAAGGATTTTACATGATCAATTTTCTGAATTTGTTACCGTTTCTCTACAAGTTCGAGCTTTTAATTCAATACAAAAACGTATTTTTCATTGTTATTGGATTGTAGACTTGTGTAAAATTGTAATCTTGATTGCTTGGAAGCTTGCTTGAATTGGTCCTGCTGTCTAATTTCAATAGTTTAGCTAGCTCTATACATGGCCTAATAACAGAATTTCAAAATTCAAAGCTTTAAAAGTTCAAGGCTACTCATGGCCTAATAACAGAGTTTGTGAAAAGCCAAAATCAGAGGTTTCTGGAACAGAGTATTGAGTCTACACTCTAAACTAGTCTTCTCTAAATGGCTTTCTGTTCCACATGACCACAGCACTCAACATTATCTGCTCAAATATTTGTTTTTCTTAGAACTTCTTACTTTCGTACCAGACCAAATGTCACATTTGGTTTAACTTTATATTATATACGCAAGCAAACATCCGATTAATTTTGTGTTTTTTCGAAAAGGGGTGTGATGGATCAGTGCTGGTGACATCAAAAGCAGGAAGCAAAGAGTTAGCAGAGAAGGATTTTGAGGATAACAAAGAATTGGCAGTGGAAGCTTTTGACAGCATAAACAAGGCCAAAGCATTGCTGGAGAACAAGTGTCCTGGAGTTGTGTCCTGTGCAGACATTCTTGCCATTGCTGCTAGAGATTTTGTCCATTTGGTTAGTACCCTACATTACACACCCAATTTTGTCTTTCTTTTCTAATTTCATCCTACTTATGAATATTCATTCTGGATGGAGTGTATATGGTCTTCATTTGTTCATACTCCTTGAAAGTGACTCCTCAATTCATATTGTAGAAGAAAATATCACCAAGCTCTATGCCTCTTTTGCAACTCACTATTTGTAGCATAAATACAAATATTAGTGTGCACAAAATTATGTTTATAAGGAGGTGAAGAGTTTGAATTTAAGCAACTTGAGATATGATTAACGAATTTTAATAGCCATAAGCATTTGTATCGGGCACTGCATGATATATCCAACTAATGAAATTTACATGGACGTTTCAGCCATCATTCTACACATGTATGTGAATGTTGTGCGCGGATGTGATTAGATTGGTGTAACACCGATGCAATATCATTAACATTTTATTAGAGAGCCTTCCCTGGACCCCTACCACAACACATGTGGGGCCCACTTTGTGGTGCACGTGGCGAGGAGGTCCCCGTTGGCACCACATATATTGTGTCCTTTGTGAGGGGGTCTAAACCGACTCTCATAGGGCTCAAAATACTATTATTAACATAACACGGGTGCTAAGTTCAATCAATCATATATATGGCTTAGTTTGCTGATGGTGTCCATCCATGTTGATTAGGGGATTGATTGATAAGACAAATGATTGGTAGATGGTATCAGTTCGATTGGAATCTAGATAAACTACAGATCAGGACTTTTCTTAATTCTTATGCAGAGTGAAACAGGATATGTTATGAGAGAGGGCCCAAATTTTGAGTAGGATTTACAGGAACAGAACAAAAAAAATAGCAGCTTTGAGCTTAGTTTAAGCACCAATACAGCTTTCAAATTTGGCTTCTATATATGTTACCAAAACACTTTCAAGTCCCTTGTGACTTTTAGTCATCATAAGTTAATCACGTTAGCTTATGAAATTTCACATTTTTGTCATTTGGCAACAGTCATGATAAGATTAATTTGAAGGCTAGTGTCACAAAAGACATGCCAAATGTTTATAGTAATATATTTTCCTTGGGGCTAATTGATGCCATTGGATTTTTTAAAGCTTGTAATGTTCTGCAGATTGTAATCACAAGATAGAATCCAGACAATTTGCTGTTGGACATGAATACAACTTTGCAGTCTTTGCTACACAACAAACTGTTCAACTGCTTCTACTTGACTAATTTCTAGTTATGTCAGACTAGTACAGTTAATTACATTAGTTTATGATACTCATTTGTATACTTGTTCTAGCATAGATCTTGTGAGACAAAATGGAAGTTGAGTATCTAATTTTAACAGGCTGGAGGTCCGTATTATCAAGTGAAGAAAGGAAGATGGGACGGAAAGCTTTCAATGGCGTCGAGAGTGGGGCCGAATCTTCCACACGCAAACGATACGTTGGATTCGATCATCCAGCTATTTAAGTCCAAGGGGCTTACTATTGAAGACTTGGTAATCTTATCTGGGGCACATACGATAGGTTTCGCACACTGCAGGCATTTTGTGACCCGTTTGTACGACTACAAGGGCACAAAACAACCTGATTCGTCAATTGACCCGAGACTCCTCAAGGCCCTGAAAATGTCCTGCCCACATTATGGAGGGAACACTGATATTGTCGCACCGTTTGATGTTACGACTCCTTTTACGTTCGACAATGCATATTACGGGAACTTAGGGGCGAAAATGGGATTGCTTGCAACTGATCAGGCCTTGTTTTCAGATCCTAGGACTAAGAATTTGGTTCAAGATATGGCTAAGGACAAGCAGAAGTTTTTTCAGGCATTTGCTTTGGCAATGGATAAAATGGGTAATATTGGTGTGAAAAGGGGAACGAGACATGGGGAGAAAAGAACACTTTGCACTTCACATGCACAATGATTTTGTTTTTTCCCCACACATTTGGGTAAAAAAGAGTAGTAGTCTTTTAGATTGTTTTTCCTTCATTCGTTTTTTTTTTTCTTCCTCTTCTTTTGGCTGTGTGTTCCTTTTCTACATATTCGTTTGTATTGATGATCTGCTCACCGTTTTTATTTAATTCTTCCAATTTCAGGATTGTGAACATACTTAGATTAATGGAACTCATGAAATTGATTTATTGTAAATGAAACATTCTATATTTTCTGACCCAAAATATTGATGGGTACATATATAAGTGAGCACTTTTAGACATTTAGTCTCAAAATTTAAGTGATACTTTTTTGTTTTCAATCCGTCTATAAAAATTTCAGAGTTAAACATACTTACTTAGTAGTAACTATAGGATGAATGACCAACTCGAAAATCTTCCAGTTTGCGTATGAGTGGAGACAAATTGCGCGAGAAAGTATATGTATTGGTACAGTGGAGCTAGCATATCACTGAAGAGCTGCCCATGAGTAACCGTGCCGTCTTAAAGGGTCGAGATTCGGATCGATTAATGATCCGGATCATTACAAACATACTGATATATATAATTATAATTATAATGTTGTATTGTTTCCATTATATAAAATTATTTTCGTTTTAATTTGGACCGTTCAATTATTTTCGATTCTAACTACGAATCACTTTTAAAATATAGTAGAATTCAATAAAATTATATATTCAAAATTTCCAATATATTATAATTTTATAAAATTATATATTATTATATTTATTTATAATGTATTGTTAACGTCGAACACAATTTACCAGTTAAATTCGAAATGAGAATAATTAGTTAGTACGGACGGAATATAAATGAAGCCAATTGGATAAGTAATTTTCTTCCAAATTCCAATTATGGCAAGTCGATCTATTAATATTTTCAAAGATAGATAGGAAAGGCCAATGTGTTCAGTTTCCAGGTTAAGTTCGGAAATCTAAGCGGATCAGGATAGGAAACCTGTATACGTAGTTACGTACTACATGTATATATATATATATATATATGAGGAAAAACAGGAAACAATACTCAATATCATACATAAATCCTGATTCCTTTCCTTAAGATTAGTTCATCGATCAATCAACAATGGCGGATCCCAACGAATGGGTTGACCAGCTACTAACAGCAGCAGTTGTAAGATCCGAATCGGTCAAAGACGACAACCTCAACGAACGAGCACAAGTCAACTTAGCGTTCTTCTGCAAATTATATTTGAATGAAATAATTAACTCTGAGCATTCCGTGGTTTCTTGGAGCCAACTGATTGAATCCCAATGGCGCCTCAATCTTGATCTCGATGAACTTAAAGATCTACCGGACCGACAAGAATACATAAAAGAGAGGCTAGCTAATTCGTTTCTAGAATTAGACGAAGATGATGCAGATTGGTTTTCCAAGGAGCTAGTTAAATCTACAATAGATTCTTCGGTGTGGTCTAAGGCCTTGTCAGGTGGTTACAATGTTGTTAACATAGACGTACAACTTACTCACAATCTGTCTCACTATCAAGATGTCGAACCAGAAAACCAGCTGATGGATCTAGGAACTCCGGTTGCTATGGTTCCTGCGACGGAAGAGTCTATCAATACACTCGAGCGGAAGAGGGTACCTGATGATTTTACTAAAGATTGTGTGATTTGTCTGGAAGAACTTTCTAAAGGTTGCGAGGCCATTGTTATGCCCTGTTCACACTGGTTTCATGAAGATTGTATTGTAGGATGGCTCAATACAAGTCATGTTTGTCCGATGTGCCGATTTCAGATGCCCAAGGCCGAGACCCAAGAAGTAGATGTGCATACCTATATGTAATTAGTTAATTTCTGATGAAATAGATCAAATTTCTAGCTTGCCAAGAGATCAAGCACAGCAACTTGTGTAGTTTATAATTCAAGGTCATGTTCGGTACTTGGTCCAAAATCGAACAGGTTATCGAGTTAGAGGATCAGTATATCGAACATGCCAAACCACTTTTAAATTTCATACAAGCAGAGTTGAGGAGATATAGTAGGATTGCCATAGGATTGATTAACAAATGATAATTCAACATATAAATTTTTATTATTATAGTATGAGAAACTGAGAGAGGCTATATACACATGAACAAAAGAATGAAGTCATGATTGGTTACAAACTTTCCTCACTTGACTTGCACACTTGTTTGATTCTCCACTTTCATATATATGATGATATCCAGCTTAATTTGAGAACCAGTTAAAATCTCCAAGCATGTACACTGCAATCAATGATAATGGATACAGCAGATAAGCTAGCACTGATGTCCAGACCGAAAACACGGTGCTGAAACTTGCTAGGCATCCAACAATGGCCGATACAACTAGAACCAGCAGAACTTCTGTGCCATAGCTCCATGTTAAACCGCGGAAGTAAATTAGGGAAAGTAGAACCACAAAACCAAGTACATTGTTGATGAACACGGTGCCATATATCTGCAATGTTTAAATTACACCACCACAGAACACATTTAGATAATTAGCAAATCAGTTATTGTTCAATAAGGTAAATTTCAACTGATAATGAGATTGATAGAACATAGTACATACCTCAGACAATGTTAATGAGGTAGTATGTAGCTTCTTTCGACGAGCTTCATTGATAGCAGAGACTGCTAGTCTAGCATTTGTAGCCAGTGGCACAAATACAAAGGCCACAAAGAAAGAAGAGACACGCGAAGCTTTTGAAAACTCCCGAACGCTATGTATAAGAGGTTCAGCTAGAACTCCAAGAACAAAAATCCCGAGTACCACAAGAGACAGAGCTGTAATCCAGGACAAAACGGACTTATCAATGAGCTTGTGTTCCACCAATTTGTCAGCTTGTTCCCAAGTTTTCTGCAAGACAATGTGTTTCCCAATTCAGAAATAATTATAAGTGACTTGAAGTCTAGCACGTGTGGGTTAAACCAACAAGACAGATTATACGAACCTGATATTCGTCTTCTTCAGTCTCTTCTGAAACAAGTTGATCCTCGGAATTGCTTACATTTAGCCATTTGCACAATCCAGCAACAAACTCGTCTTCGTCAATCAGCTTATCTCCACTTATGTCTAGTTCTTGCATTATCCTGGATGCTGCAACTTCTGGATCATAAGGAATAATGCCATCCCTGATATTCGTCATTAGATCCTTTAGTTCGGAGTAAGATATGGAGTCGTCTTTGTCCAGGTCGATGTCTTTGAACAACCTTTTAATACCAGCCACGTCTGGAGTTCCATCATCTCCCATGAGACTCCCATACACAGAGCTTTGGAGATGTAACATGACATCAGGAATCAGGTGCCTCATCATTTCACGCTCTTCTCTTTTCTTGTGGATCCACGGTTTAAGTACCTTGTACATGTCCTTCAATGATTTGACTGAATGATATCTTTTATTCATCGCATCTTTGGTGTCATCGAGCCATCTGGTCATGCCCTTGACAAATTCATCCAAAGTAATTCTGTCGTCGCTGTCCATGTCAAACTCCTTCATTATCTGTGCAGTAGTATTCTCTTTGTCCGAATTAACTGTCCTGAATTTGATCTCTTTCAGAAATTCTTTCATCTCTGCGAAGGAGATGACATTATCACCATCCTGATCTCTATCACCAAAATACCTGCATTTAAGAATGTGTAAATTTCACAAGGGCCCTATCAATTGAAAACAAGCCAGCATATATATATATGACATGTAGTACAATTTGCTGATCTCTACCTTGCCAAGGCTGCTACATTTGGAGATCCGTTGATGGTTAAGAGTGTTCCCTTAGTCTCCTTATGCACGTGTTTCAGTACGTCTACTACCAAGTGCTCATGTTTTATATACAGTAAGCGCCTCCTTTGAATCCAAGGTTGGAAGAACTGCTCAATCGAACATATCTCTCACTCGTTAGTTACAACTTACAAGTAAATACATTAATTTCAAGACTAGTTATATAGCATATGTGCAGACTGCAGACATCGATCATACCTGATAAAAGAAGTAAGAAACAAGAAATATCGTTGAAGCAGCAAGAATGATGAGCACTAAAATCCGTTCGCCAGCATAAGACGGTGGGAGGATTCGAGAAAACTGGATTAACATTAGGGGTATAACAGAAAGAAGCATTATCCTGGCAGTGGAACGTGTGCCCGTATCTGTTACTGCACCTCGCCCTGTAAGTGTAACAAACCAGAAATCGAAACACTTAGCAATGAAATGTTTGGCATAGTTTAAGATTAAATACAGTACTATAGCTATAATTTATATACCAGGCCAAAGGGAAACCAAGAGTCTTTCAAGACGGTTGTGCTTTGTGTTGGAGGCCCTGATCAAGTTACTTGGAAATTTGTTACAGGCAAGTATGACGCAGGTTCCCCAGAGCACTGTGAGAAGTAAGATGGTTGATCCGGCTAGCAACCCGACTCCAGTTAAGACGCATTCTTGAGCTGCTTCTTCATCGCTTAACAATCCAGATGCTATAACAAGCACATAGATTTTGCAGGTAAATTATATTAACACCAGTATTATGTACATACTATTGTATTGTTCTTATAATGTAAAACACCCTGCAAATTATTGTGACATCTAAACGCAACTCTATTAGTAAGACGCTTCATCTACAACTAATAGATCGACGTAAATTACTTTTACCGTTTTAAAAAAGACACTACAGGTTATTATCATTAGGCCTTCTAGTTCCGTAACACTCTGCAATATACTACTCCTTCTGTCCCACATGACGGATCTAAGAATTTTTTTAAATATGAGTTAAATTTTTAGTTTAGAACTTATGCGTTGGTAAAAAAATATTTAATTAAAAAAATTAAAATTATAACTTCTCATACTTAAAAAAATATATATTCAATAATAAATCATAAGATACATTCTCAATGAAATATATGACCACTAACATTTAATCTCAAATAAAGTTACAAGCAACAACTACTATATGAGTTGCGTTTTACGATGCTTCATCATTTAGAATCCATCAATGATCAAATATATGCTAATGTTTTTAGCTAACTCCTTAAAAATTTTTAATATTCTAGTTACATACAACAAGATCAAGATAGCATAAAAATCACATTACAACACCAGTCGGTTGTTTCATAACAATAACAAAAGCTAACAACACCAGTTGGTTCTCTTAGCAATAAAATAAAACTAACACCACCAGTCACTAATTGGTTGCCTCTTAACAATAAAACAAAACTAACAATATCATTTGGTTGTCTTCTAGTAATAAAATACTAAAAATTAACAAGCGAAAGCGGAATATTTTAAATTGGAATTGAAAGAAGAGTCAAATTGATATTTAATTAATTTTTGAAACATGAAAATGGAAAATTATTCATAATTATTAAAAAAAAGAAAGAAATTTAGGGATGGACCTGGGCTAAAAGCCCAGGTTAGCCCAAGTGCTACATCCGTCGCGCGTCACATTAAAATTTAAGTAATTTTTCATTTTAATCAATCCATCAAAATAAAATAATTTTTAATTTATAAAATAATTCTACATAAAATTTATTTTTAATTATACATTATTAGATTCACATTTAATTATTTAACTTAAATTTATTCTTAAATACACATTATATATATATTTTTTAAAAAAGTGCATATGAAAAATGTTTTGTTGTAAATGAAACGGGATGAAGTATGTTTTATATATGATTTAAAAATATGTGCTACATGAGTATTAAGTGTTGAGGAATATTTGAAACGACAAAAATGAAAAGCAGGTGGCATGACGTGCTTATATAAATTGATTGGTTGCTCTCCGTCAGATCAATGCAAAATAAACAACTATATATACAACCTGTGCAGTGAGCCTGTGGCTGTTAGTGACTACCTAATCCGACTACCTAATCTTGCCCATTTGTTCCAAGATATATATGTATTATCATTATCATGTACTACCATCACTATTAAATATAATTATTAAATTTAGCTGAAGGGATGGCGTCTTATAAGAAAGGATGGTTTATTAATTTATTGGCCGTAATTTGCAAATTTACTAGTCAATAAGAGGATACATTTCCACATGGCAACTAATCGATGAAGATCTGACTATTTAGATGGAAAAGATTAAAGATGAACTATTTTCCAAGAGAAACAGTTCTATGTATAAACAATATTTTTCAATATGCATGCATTTTTTTAACTTTAGAGTTTTTATATACGAAGTACTTAATAGAAAAAATACACCTTCATCTTTAATATAAATATTGCTCTCGACATAATTTAAATTATAATACTATCCTAGGTTAAAATTTTAAAATTCTACAACTTACAATATTCACAGTCAACCTTGAAGAATAATAAATGGCAACTGTAGGCTGCTACTTGAAACCGAAATCATCGTTTTATTTTCCTTTTCGTGGATAACAACCTAATCATCGAACCCACACTTTATAACGTGCTGTGAGGGTCCATATGCTCGCATATTTACTCACAATCCATGCAATATAATTCCTCAACAAGATTAAGGGTTTATTATAATATGTCAATATGTAAAACTATTTTTTTCATGAGTAAAGTATGTTGAGTGGCAGTTTCTACATAGTTTCTACATACAACCTATGTCGTGAAAGAAATAAATATAAAATATTGATATTGTAAATTAGAATGTGTATATATTCTGAATATTAATAATTTTTCTATAATTATAATTTATTAATAATATGCTCATTTTAATAAATAACATAAATAGTTTTATTAACAATATATAATTGACGTACGATCTATATTGAAACAGCGTTTTAGTATACGTCTTGTCCCATAGGTAAATATTATTACTTATTACATTTTTATATTATGACAAATATATACACATGTAATTAAGTCTCATCGCCCTTCCGTCTTATGAATATTTAAATTAAAAAAAATATAAATATTGATATAAAAGTTTAAAATTTTTCTTCTAATATATCTTTAAAATTAAAATAATATTTTTAAAAAAATTACCTATATGTAAAAAATTTATTTAGAAAAGCTCAAGATATTATTATTCTTTTGCTATAATTATTCTTTTTATTTTTAATTATGTATAAAAACAGGAAACTCATAATATTAAATCGCGAAACAAAACACTTATCACTCACAATGCCACAAATAAATCATATATAATATGATATTGCATTTAAATCTATCATACAGCTGGCATAACTAACTTATTATCAAAGGTTCCTAATATCTAAAGGGGTATCAACAAGAAGAATTATGTATTAAACATATTATATTAATGAAACGTATAAATTCAATAAACTACTTAGAGTTTTCAAATAAAGAAAATAAAACATCACATTACCACAAACTATATGAGTGTATGAAGTATTTGAATAAAGAAACTGCATTTAAAAAAGAAAAAGTTCAAACAATATAATATGAATAATATTGGGCTTTCCTTAAAAACCAGAAAGTCAAAAAAATATTTATAAGAATTTGGCTTTAATAAAACATATACTACTATTGTTTATTGTTGAAACTTGAAAGTATGTATAGAAAATTAGTTTGAACTAAATAATTAGAGATTAGGTTAAGAGTTAAGACAAGTCTATCGAATGCACGTATTGTCGTGTAAGTTAGAAGAAAATAATAGAAATTAAGCCAATCTTTGCTGGCTTGTAAAAGAATTAACATTCTAAAAAAAAAGAAAAAAAATGTCTGTTTGGCTAAAGATGAGGCTATATGACTTTGAGGGCATGTAGAGACGTATAAGAAATGAAAAATGTGCGAATTAATTGCTTGCTTACCAAGAAGAATCAAGGCTTCAGGAAGTGAGCCAATGATCTGAAAAGCACTGGCACCAAAAATACCAGGACCAAGAATTTTGAATATCCTTTCACCACCAGAAGCAACATAGGACTCTCCATGGAACAAAAGATACTCATATACAAGAATCAGAAACAAATGTCCCGTTGCACTCTCCGAACATGGCAAGAACCCGTACATCTGCTCGCATCTATGACTTTCCTCCTCCTCGCCATGATTTACCATTCGTATCGGGTTGCTCGAATCCTCCGGTAATCCGTCCACACCATCGGAAAGAAGCGGCCGACAAGTCGTCCGGGTTGGAGCTAGTAGGAGAATAAACACCATCACCATAGAACTAGTTGCAAGGCGTAAAGTCTTCATGCTAGCTGGAAATTAAATTGATGAATATGATGATGGATGGATGGTCCCTTCAAAATTCAAAGAATAGACTGTTATTAATTGTTGTGGATGAAATATGGAACATGCGGCTTGTTTATATAGTGGCGGTTTGGGTTCAATTTTTGTGACAAGTGATGATTAAAATAAGATCTCAATATGGTTTTGGTAGCAGCCATGGAAAGTTCAATGTTTGCTCATTTCTTGTGACGACAACTTTTCTGGTTGAAATTTCAAATCAACCCCCATCTTGTAGCAAATATGGACATGAATCAATTTGTGTTTTATATATTGTGGACAGAATTAAACCTTGTAATAACACAAATATAAATTACAGAATCAATGATGTTTAAAGGGTGAAAAAATTCGACCACTCTACCAATAAATTTAAATTTTAAATTTTAAATGGAATGGAATTCGATCTTTATATCTTAAATTCTCTGGTTCACGCCCATTTAGATTGAATCCTAACAGTTCATCTTATACTAAAATTTACACTCGAATGACCTACTCAAAAGGTTGAAACCGACCATCAATGTCCGATAGGAGACTTATATTTTCTTATTTCCCTGCTATTTAGTATACGTGTGTGGTGGTATTTAAATATTAATATAATGACTAATTTCAAATATATCCACATTTTAAAACTTTTAGATGGGATGCATAGATTTCATATATCTCCGTGAGTTTGAACTTTTAGATCATATTGACTTCTATAATGTTTACATAACGTTCTTAAAAACACCCGTAGCACTTTTTCATAATCATACTTATTATGTTCCGCGATAAATTATACATGACGATCATTTGATTTTTGTAGAAATTAATGTCCAATTTAAGAATATTCATATCTAACAAGGAAGATTTATAAGGTCTCGTACAAGCAAGTGTGATGAGCAAACATTTAACTTGAAATTCAACTTTCGTGTATATATATATATGTGTGTGTGTGTCTATATATATATCAACTTACTAATTTTCCTGTGGGAACCGTAATTTGTACATATGTCATTATATGCATTTTCCCCAACTGCTTCAATTGACATTGTTAAAACTTAAACGAGTTGCATTTTCTTAATTGGAATATGAGCTCAAAATGGGTTACTTGCAAGTTACATTTGGGTTTTGTATGTAAGTTGATAACATGCATTTTGCCCACTGACAAGGGCTAGAGTAAGACTAATCTCGTATCGTATCCTTATTATGTTACACCTAAGCCTTTCTCCAATGGACGCGCCATCACGTGTACATTGGTCGATAATGAGGCGCGTCATTATCACACCGCGCTATGGTGCGGTGTGAAGGCTTGGCAGCTACATAGTAGCTGCTGTCCAGTGTAACAACTTTTTTCCTTTTTACCTTTTTATATTTTGTTCAATTTTCAATGCGAATAACTCGAAAAATATAAAGCTAAAAAATATATAAAAATTACCAACGGATTCGTTTCTTCGAGATCTACGAATAGAGACCACTCTCGACTATTTTTGGATCATTTCATCTCGAACTCATTTTCTCCCTCAATTAAATTTAAAATTATAAAACAACCTCTAAAAATTCAATTTTATTAATTTCGACTTCTAAACACTATTATAATATATTACATATGTTTTAGTAAAATAAAAATATTTTTTTAATTTAAAACCTTAATAAATTATAAAACGAATTAAAAAAATACAATTTCGTTAACTTCAACATCTAAGCACTTTTATAATATGAATAATATGTAAATAAGGATTAAAAAAATTTAAAAAATTCATAACGTGGCGATGATGTGGCGACAACGCATTACCATTAAAAAAAAAGTACAACGACACGCCGTCGCGCATCACCATTGAAAATGGTCTAACTGACGTTTACTTTGTTTCATATACTGTTCATATTCTCAACTCTCTTTTTCTACTATCAAAATAAATTTTACAATTTTACATGTTAAAGTTTTAATAAGTTAATTCAGATTATTAGACTCGTTACCCCTACAGACTACAGCAACCTCATTATCCTCTAAAGTACAAGACTTGATGAGTATTATTGCATAATTTTGGAGAGTTTGGATAACTCATTGTCAAGAGTGAAGACCATCAAATTAGATATCATTTAAATAGTTCATCAGAAAGTTGTTCTCTTCTTTTAATTTCGAAAGTTTTCTTTTAAAATTGAGGACAATGATCGTTGACAACGAAAACACAAGTTGTTTCATATGATTGGGATTTCTGATGAATTTTCGCTAGCAAGCTGAAACATGTGTAGCCACATGATTTGTGAGTTCTCATGAATTTTTTCTCCCACTCCTATTATATCTTGATTTAAATGAATTCTCGCTTCCACTCCAGTTTATGTTTTTATCTATGCTAAGAGTGTACTGTGGAGCGTTGTATTTATAGTATCCTTGGCTCTTCTCCTTTAATGTGTTTTACAGCAACAACATGTTTGTAAGGAGTTTAAGTACTTTCCTTCTCTCCAAAACGTTTTTGTCGACAAGGATCGCTTAATATGTTTTACCAATCATGCACCCTCTTTGCTTTGCCTCATATTTAACACTCAACAGTAGCCAAGAATAAATGGATGTTTTATTTTTCTCTAGTACATAAAAGATGAAGGAGTTTAATTTGTAGCCATTGCGCCATTCTTTCTTATTCTCTTCGTCCCTCCCTCTTTATTGGGAATCACCACCAAGTCTTCCTCCATAGGGCTGAGCAATTAATAGACCAGAACTGAATTTTACCCGGAACCAATCCGGACCGTACTTTTCAGTCCGGGTTTCGGGTCGACATTATTCCAGATTCCGGGAACTGACTGATGAAGCTCACAATTAAAGCTTCATCATTACATGGAGAAACAAAGCTAATTCTTTTACACCAAATTACACATAAACATGTACTGTACTCCGTTAGATTTTAAATGACCCCTGCAGGTGATACGTGACAGAGATCTCGGACAAAAGCAAGAAGTTTTCAACACTCAAATTACAAGGACGATTTCATCATCTCGTTAGTTATGGTGATGAATACGGAGTATAAGATCTCCCATCACTAAACACTAATAGTATAAAATTCATATAAATTCGAATAAATAAAATTTACAAATATTAGCTTTCGAATAAAAAAAGAGTTATAGATTGCCTTCAATCAAACCAAATATGAAGACTATCTATTTCATCTCCTCTCTTTTTTTTCTTTCTCTTTTTTCCTTTTCTATCTACCCGGTTATAAATTAAGGTCAGGCATGCATCACCCAACAGCAGCTCGTACTATAACCGTCCTTCACTTCCAAAGATATCATAGAGTAGTGAAATCTCATACCACCAGTCGAATACACACCTACCACATTTCATTTGAACACAAGTTCTTTCATTCATTTTCTGGAGCAGCATCATCACTTGCCCTTTCGTACAAGCGGTATAAGAGAGTAGATTTTGACATCTGAGGCTCCCTTTCTAATATTGCAATAACATCCTTCACTGTGATGCTCCGAGCCACGCGACGTGCAGCCGCTTGATTTCTTCCGGCTTTTCTGACGGAAGCTATATGTAAATGAGAAATTGAAAAGTAAGAGAGCCGACATAGTCATACTTAAAACAGAAACAAGGTGTGCCATGTGTCATCTAGCATAAGATTGGCATCCTGGCATAGGGCATCTAACCCATCTTACAAGGAGAATGTGACTGAGGTACTGAGCGGGTTAGATCACCATAAAGCGCTTTTAGGGTGCTTCATGCCGCTTTTAAATGTTTATTTTACATTACATTATGTATTATTTATTTAAAAATGTAAATTTCTTGCTAAATACATTTATTAATAAGATCATGTGCTTGTAGAATTCATATTCTACTCATAATTTTCAATTAATATAGTGAAATTCATATAAAAGCCGTGATTTTTCTGAATATGAGAAAATACCCTATCCCTTCTACCAAAAAATGTTAAGGAAAAGACAAGACTTGTTCGTTAATATATTATTGAAAACATATATTTGGTATAAGCAAAATATGTTCTACTTAACTGATAAAACGTGCTACAAGTGAAGACTTTAATATAGTGAAATCCTTATAAAGCTGTGATTTACACTCATCTAGCAATGCTTCTTTGTGGCACCAGTGGATTCAGACTTTTATTCTTAGAGGAAGGAGTATTTGGGATATTCAAGTGAAGTCTTCTGACAGCTATTGGTGGAAAAGAAACCATTCTTAATTGAGAGATTTCATGCAGCCTCAGATTACTTTAACTGCTTGAGTTGATTTTGTCTGTTTTACCAAAAAAATTGTTCTTTCACTCTCTTTATAAGGTTTTCTGGCCTCAGTCTGATGTTCTATCTTGGACTAACTTTGTGCGGAACAGATTTACTCCAAAAAGATTGTCTTTGTGTGTGGTTAACTTGTCTGAACAGGTTGTGTTACGAAAATGGTGTCTTTCATTTTATTTTAGTTCTTTCAATAAAATTACAGAAAAAGTAGCTTTTGCTACACCAAAATCATTAATCTCTTTATCCGTAAATCTCTCTGCTCTATCAGGTTGCATACTAAGACTAGGTTGTGGGCTTGGGGACTAGTTGTGCCGAGTGTAAGGTTGCAAGAGAAGATAGAGAGCATTTGTTTGGTCTAGCTCAGTTACTAAGCCTATTCTTGATATAATGTAGCTACTGTTAATGTTCATCTTAGGGGAAGGTCTTTTACTGAGTTGTTTGCCTTAATTAGTAATGCTATTAACAAGAACTCTTTAAATTTTCCATATCAGAGCTGTTGTTGTTTGCAGTACTGTCTCAGGGGTTTGGAGGCTTAGAAATGACTGTTTGTTGTTTAGAGGGATTCTTCCATATCAGAGCTCTAACTTGTGATTCGTTTGTGTTGAGGTTTGTTCAGATATGCTGCTGGGTTTTCTTGGTTGCGTTGTGATACAGGTTATTGTCCTGTGGAACTCTTTGACCTAAAGTTTACCTGGTTTCAACGAAGTAGCAAGGCAGGTACGGCTTTGGCCTCTTCTAAAGGATTTTTGTACCTGCGTTTGTTTCATCCTTGAAAGCTCCATCTCACTTTCAAGATGCTGCACTACTTTGCTGCTGGGTGTGCTATTGAAGAGGGGTCATGGATCACAGCTTGTACAGGAGTCATAAGGGTCAGATATTTCTTTGAAAATATCTGAGATTTTTATGTAATGTTTGGGATTTTGGTTTCCTAGTCACAGCTATGTTCTGGAGCTCGGCTATTTACTTGAAGCATTTTGACTATTTTAAACTGATTTTGTTTTTTTCCCAGTTTATTGATATGTCTGAGATGTATTCTTGGGTAGTGTTTATCGAACCGAACGAACTGAACATGGGAGCTTATCGAACGTTTGTTCTTTAAGAATTTTAGTGTTTGTGTTCGTCAAACAACTCATTTACTTGTTCATGTTCAGTTCATTAAGGTTTTTGTTTGTTCGTTAGTGTTCATTAAGCTTTTGTTCGCGAACAGTTCAACTCGTTTGTTCATTAAGGTCGTGTTCGCGAATAGTTTATTCATAGTTAAAACCCCAAAAATCAAGCAAAAATGTTACAAAATACTCACTCAGTTCCATTAAAAACTTTCCAACTTTCCTTGGTTAGGATTTCGTTAGAAATTTTCTAATCCATAAATGGAAAGTGTTTATCCCACTAACTAATTTTCTATTATATCTCTTTCCTATTTCATCATCATTTTATTCAGTATCTCTATTACTTTATCACCCACTTGCAACTTTATTAATATAATATTCCACATAAATTATTAAAATACTATTTTTCCTTAATTTGAGAGAAAGTAAATTGGTAGTAAGTTTGTAAAAGACTAGAGGAAGTAGTATGTAAAGTTCATCAAAAACCATATTTTAAGGCAAATATCATGATCCCACATAATGTCATACACTTATCCTACGAACAATATAAATTAAGACGAGCTATAAGTCTATAACTATTCCAAATGAAGTAAAATGTATTATTATATTACTACTTATTATATTATTTAAATTATATATAGTTCACGAACAGTTCGCGAACTACCGAACAATAAATTTTGTGTCCGTGTTCGTTGGTTAACGAACATGTTCGCGAACAGTTCGGACAGGTCAATATCGAACACGAACTGAGCGTTGACTGAAATTTTTTCGTGAAATGTTCATGAACGTTTGGTTCACCAAACTCCCCTTCGTATGGTGTACCAATCTTTGAGCTTTCAATGGATTTTTAACTTCTTTGAAGGAAAAAAAAAAAAAGTGCTAAAGGCGCTCACACTTCCATGTTTTCTCTAATTTTTAGCTTTCATGCTCACGATTTCCCTCGTGCTCCAGGTGATCTAGAGTGCCGGAGCTGAGAAAATAACTAAAAATAAGAGAGGGGGAATGTGCCCATTACCACAATCTATAGGTATATTTCTCCATGATTCCTACAATTCTCCAAGTAATGCTGTATGTTAAATATTGTCGTAATAAATAATAAGCTAGAATAATCAGTGAAAATGCAGCACGGTGGGGACAACATATGGATCTGTACATTCCCAGGGTCTACACTTCTAATAACAGGCTCATATGATGATTACTAAACCCAAAAGGTTAGGAATTTAAAAGCTATATGTACGTCTTCATAAGTCAAAAACTTCACTTAGATGGTATTTCTGCAGACCCATGTTTTGTATGACGAAAAATGCGGTTGAAGTTACATGTCTCATCCTAATTTTCTTATGTATGAATGCATGTAGAATATTGGACAGTAAACATACCAGGTGTGCTAAAAGGAGCGGAAGAGTCCCGTCTTTCTCCTTCTTGGCTCTCCCTAGTGTTCTTGGTAGAGGCTTGTGAAGGCCTCCGTGCCACGTCTTTACCAGGCTGAGAAGCAGACGGTGCTGTATCAGTTCCTCCTTGTTTCTGCTTTGCCTCGATCATTAGTTGCCACCTTGACAACATATCACCAGCTCCAGTAGCAGCTCGAACAGCAACATTTGCTGCAGTGGCACGCATCTTATCATCTTCTTCCTTATTAACCTGCAGATATGCAACAGAATTAAGAGAAAAACAGCTCTATATATAGAATGATCATTAGCACAGTTCAATCTCCACACCTTAGCAGATTTTAGACGGTTTTCATCCTTCTCTTTGTCTCCATCTCCAATAGCACCACCCTCTGACTGCATACCAGATAATTAACCAAAATAAAAAATTGAAAGGCAAAATCTACATCAAGTGGAAGAAAATTGGAAAAGTGGATGCTCACATCAGTTGGTTTTAGTAACTTTTCGGTTTCAGCCAGTTTCTTTTCCAGCTCTTCACGAGCTTTGCGGTTTACTGACAAAATTTGTTGCCTAATATCTGATGTGATGATAGTTCTGTGTCTTGGCTTCTCCATATCAGCTCGCTGCACAATTTACACAAATTAGCTACAAATATATTAAGATACACTTCCCTGGACAGGGAGAAACTAAAGAAGAGGCACCCAGACTATGGAAACAAACCTGCTTTGACAGTCGAACAAGATTAAAAATGAGTCCCCGCATTCTCTCTTCCACACACTAGAAATGCAATATTCAACAAAGAAGTCAATAGTTTGGCAATATTAGCTCAAGGTGGGTTTTTTAAGAAGTGTAACTAAATAAGACCATAGCTAAAAGATGTTTCTTGAGTTATGAATTATGAGTTATACTTCTCAGTTCTTCACATCTAAATCAGCTACATACTAATATCCTAATAAAAAGTTGGTGCATAAAGCTTGTGATTTTGATTTGGCCATCATATCGTACCCTCTTTAGCAAATCAAATTTCATGTGAAGGATACAGAAACTTCTACTAACAACGATATATTTCCAAGGATAATTATGTTCATCATTCTCACCAGAGACAAACATCGCTCCACATCAGTGCCCATACTCTTCAGTCCACTTTTTGCCACTGCCAGAAAAAACAAAATAACGAATAAATGTTTAAGCATTATTTCAAAATGACTAACTGAAAATAATCCAGACAAGCAAAAGAAAACTGCTCAAGTAAAAAAGATATTAACTTATTTCCGCCACTTTTTTCTGAAGTGGAACCTTCTGCAATATCAACTTTTCTTCTTCTTCTTGAACAACACGTCTTGATATCTCTGAAATCCGACTGTCCTCCTTGGAGCCAGAGAGCATCTGTTCCTCCTCTTCCTGTTTGTCAAATTTACCTCAAAAAGTAAAATTTCTGTGTTTTCCTATTCCTAAGGGGAAATAACGAAAACAAGAATGCAGAGTAGAGAGAAAAGAATATTTATGTGCTGGTTATTGTCCATAGGTTTACTGAAGGAGATTACCCTGAGATTTACTCCGCTAACAGCAGTGACATCATTGAGCTGTTCAATGCTTTGATCCAGAAAACCTCCAGACGCCTTTTGCTTTTTACTGTAAACCAATACTTAGAGACTACTACATAGAATGTATGATATGCTTAAAATATTTACGACAAAGCGAACTTGTTTTAAACATCAATACCTTGATGGAGGAGAAGAACCAGGTGCTTCCATTGGTTTTTTTTGGCCAACAACAGGCTTCCTGGGAGGAGCCTTGGGAGGTACAGTTGGGGGAGTTGGAGGTGTCCGAGAAGTTGTCTAACATAAGAATAAGAAACAAGCAAACACAAGAATCAACAAAAGAGTTGGAAAACAATTAGACAGACAGGAGCTAAAAGCAACAACAGAGAGATTGTTCAGCACAAGGACAATCAGGTCTGTAAATGTATTTATTAGCCAACAAGATCTATCAGAGACAAGAAGCTGAAAAAGGATTGAGAAAGATAAGGTGATGTTAGTCAGATCGCAATTTATAACATAAACAAGGAGAAAAAGGAACGATAGCAAAATTCATGAAAATAATTCTCGTTCATAAATGTCGCGATGAATTTTTACGTTTCTCAACCGGCGATTGTTCAGTGTTTGAATCTTGTAGACTGCGAGACAGTTTGAGGATTATGCTCTGATGCTCCAATTTTAGAGAAAAACATACTCGCTCCGCCCTAGGCCAAATGTCACATTTGCTTTTAAGCACGGAATTAGGTATATAGTGTGAAACATTGAGGGAATAAGTGCACATGGGTGTAAAACTGTAAATTATGCCAAAAAAGGAACAGTGAAATTTTTATTGCAGCAAATATAAATGCAATATCTGACATTTCGTCTGGGTCAGAGGGAGTAATTTTGGATGAATCTCCCTCCCACATTCAATTGTTCACGAAAAATCTTGCAAGTCATAGGCTTGATCTTCTCAATAAAGGTAATTCTGCAAATAATATCCGTGTATTTAATGGTTCCAGATTGAAATTACATCTATATGATAAAAGTTTACACATGTTTAATTAATCTTGGAAAGGTGAGGTTGCCAGGAACTTAGAATGCAAAATGGGATCACAATTCATCTATCACAAATAAAAAGGACCAATTCAAAAGAAGAACATTTGGTCGAACCTCGAGTAATGATCTATCAATCAAATTGTCTTTTTCATTTATTTTACTTGAAAAAAATTAGGACATGAATATAAAAAGGAAAAAAAGAAAAACATATTAATTTATACAAAATAAAAGGTTTACTCACCCTTACAAAGAGAAGAAGTCCAAAAACCTAATAACTCGATACAAAAGTAACTAGGAAATAATCAATAGAACTACAAAGAAAGTGTTATGCATCATCCTTTAACCGAATGCTACCTATTAATTTCAATGTCCACCGAGTGGTAAAAGCCTCTTAAGGATGAATTATAGAACTCCCCTATTCCTATGTTACTGAATATTCCCAAGCACCAGTAAGCAAACACTCCAACTACATTCTTCTACTCTCTAAAGCCTCAAACAACAAATATTAAGATATAGTTTGTGCAGTACATTACAGAGTTCTCCACATTCAAAACAACTAAAGAAGAGCTGTATTACCCAGAATACTCATATTAAGCATTGCTGCAGTGACATTAAAACATCTCACTCAATCTGTTCTCTTTACACAACCTTGAAATATGATCAGTGCCAACAAAGATGAAATTAAATTGCCTAACTTCAAAGGTGTCAAGCAAACGCCAACATTGGAATAAAAGAGAATGATCAACGAAAGCAAAAAAAAAGTGTCAAGCAAACGCCAAAATTGGAATAAAAGAAATAAAGGCAAGGATACCATGTTGGCAGGTGTGGTGAATCCCATTCTAGATGAATGCATGTCAAAAGATTCATCCATCGGATGCCCTGGAGTGGCATTTCCTTGTTTAATATGTGACATAGGAGACTGTGAATGTGTAGAAAATGATTGGGCCTTTTGTTGTTCATTTGACGGATCAGCTGGTTCCTGTTTCACTGAATTCATGCTCTGATGAGCTGTAGTTTGTGACCTGATAGATGTGGAAGATGACGAGAAAGGCTGGTAACTGCTCCCAGGACTTCCATATGCAGGAAAAGATGTCTGTGAGAAGTGCATATGCTGCTTATTAAGCCCAGGAGGATATACAGGATGCTTTCTCTCATGACTTACAGCACCTGATAGAGCAGAGAAATTTAGGGATAAGGGAAGTGATGATTTTGCTGTAGCAAAAGCTACTTTTTTCTGTAATTTCATATATATATAACTAAAATAAAGTAAAAGACACCATCTCCGAAGAGACGAACCACCCAAAAGGGCGAAACCAACTCCTATGAGCGAACTAGAATAATTCTGCCCCCTCAATAATAAACCCTAAGACTCTCTTATATAGTATAAAACTGACTAGGACTCTCTAAGGTAAATTCCTAATTTGACTCGAACTCTATAAGGCAACTTTCCTATGATCCTATCTATACTAAAACTCTATAAAAATGACAATATTGATTCTAATAATAATTTAGAACTCTAGGTCCGTAACAGCACCCACACCTGAAGTTGCCATCTGGCTTACTTGTGCTCCCTGTAGATCTGCTTGGTTGTCCACCTCACGAGGATTACTTGTGTTACTATCCCTTGTCGGATTGGTAAGGTTTGTCTGCATTTGTACTGGGAACAAACAAAAACACAACTTAGTAAGCAGATGGATTGGCATTTCTACACCAATAGGTAAACTAACTGTAAATGTGACAAGAATTTTCACCGGTTGATGAAACTTGAAGTTGTCGTCCTGGGGGCTGGTTTTGAGAGGGAAATTGACTGGGTGCTTGTTGCTTGACGGCCTGAATTCAGTAACAGAAACGAATGAACAAGGTATCTTAACTTACCATAAGTGTGGTGTATGAATACTGATAACATACTTGAGTCTGCAGCTTATATACTGCCATTTTTAACATCTGGTCCCCAACAATACTTCTCATGTGCCGAACAAAGTCATCTTTAGTGATCTCGTTTTTCTGGAAATAAATATACCATTGTTAGAGAACAATGGAAGAGAGTTAGAAAATCTGGAGTTCGAAAAACAGACTGATATATTTAAAAGAGACATTCAGGAGTCTTAAATGAAAATAAAATCGATGTCCCTGGAATACTCTCTAAAACTTTAACCCTAAATATGTACAGTAAAAACTCCATAGAGGAACACTATATAAAGGAATAAAATCCTTACAGTAATTAAAAAATCTTGGTTCCAAATAAGAATAAACTCGACATTCTAATATTCCATGATTTTGACAGGTCCCGCATTAAGTAGTAAGACTCCTCTATAGTAATAAATGACATAATATTGTATAATAGTTATTATATATATATATATA
>JAYMSP010001607.1:0-30417 GCA_036897095.1 Plantago elongata | reverse complement strand
ATCATACTAAGTTTAAAAATCATAACTTTTCTTTTTAATGTCTACCTAACGGGTATTCGATATGCGAAAATTTCTAAATACCCAAATTCGAACAGGTGCGGTACCCGAATATCCGACCCGAACGCACAGTCCTAATATGAAGTTGTCCATTTTTTCGATTTGAAGTTTTAAATGTAACGTTGTCGTTTCTTTTGTCATTTAAAGAAAAGAGTATTCAATTTAATTATTTTCACTATTTAAAAATTAAATTAAACAATAAAACTAACTAATAGAGTTATAAAGTAACTCCAAAGTTTCTCTCTCTCTCTCTCTCTCTCTCTCTCTCTCTCTCTCACACATATATATAAACTGGATATCTAATAAGGAACAAAGGTATACATGTTCACCTACGATCAATAATTATAGATTATGTAATCTAGTGGTTCTTTAATAAACTCACCAGGATCACCTATTCTTTACCAAATTAATTATTTTCGGGTTATGAATTCTTACAATTATTATTGGAATTTTTTGTTCAGCATTATCCACGATCAACCTGTTTTACAACATATCTTGAGATGAATCAAGATCATAAACAATTAATCATCTTAATAAAAGATGAAAAAGAAAATGTTACTAAGGTATTGCTAGAACTCTACGGTGAGATATAATTAAAAAGAAAAAGACATAAACTTTAATTGTGAGATTATTATAAAAAGAGTGATCAAAGAGTAGCTTTATAAATTCATCAACATGAGTATATGAAACGAGGCGTCCGAGACTTGGAATGTCATTTTATTATTTGTAAAACTAATGGAAAGAAATGAGAAATTAATTCGACAGAGTGATAGATATTTTGGCTAAGTGTCGAGTATTAAATATTGATAGGCGAAAGAATTAATTGAAATAATAATTGTCACGTGTAGGATTCCATGTTTGAGCACGAGTAAATGATGAAGTATAAAATCAACACTTTTTATTTTATTAGTCAATCAAAATATTTCATTTTGCCAACACTAATAAATTCTAATCAACTACAGTATTTAAATATGCCACATCAGCATGTGGCATAAGACTTGAAAAACATCTTACTTTTTATAATGATATAGATTATATTTCCAATCTTTTAAGTTTTCCCAAAGACTTAGGGACTGATTGATATATAATTTGAGTGGTTTTTTTAATTGAAATTAAATTTTTATATACAAAATGTTCGATTTAAATGGGGAGATGACCACTCCAGCGATATAACAAACTAGGTCTAAGTATCTACGAATATTTGATTTCTCTTCAGTGCATATATATACAAAACAAATATTGTATCAAATTCACTTGGTTGTCCTTTATCTTGTTTAATTAATTTTTCTAGGTGCCGTGTTATGAAATTAGTAGTTGGGCAGAAAAAGTTGTAACAATTAGATGGGCCTCCCAATTGAGTCCTTTGATTTCTGAACAATTCCTAGTAGACTTGAAGAATGATTCTATTAATGGACCGGTTTTAGACCACAGGGTTCCCATTGTGAATTAGAAAGTCTCCTCTTTTTTTTTCCATTTTCTTTTTTCTTTTTTATTAATGTAGTCGACCTAAATACATCAAAACAATCATCACACCTCCTTCCATAATCACATTTAAGATGTTACTAATGCTTCTAAATAAAGTGCTATCAAGTAACAGGTTTCACAGTCAAACTTTATTTCAAAATACACAATTATATTTGAATAGGTCTTTTTGCTAGAAATTATAGGTTCAAATCCTATCAACATCTAAATAATTTGAATCTTTTCACTCCTAAAAGTGTAACCGTCATTTTAATAGTTTACCTTGATTCTCTACTATGAACTAAGGACTCACATCCTTACACCTATGTCCGTTGTTATTTTAATAATTTACCTTGATTCTCTAATATGAACTAAGGACTCACATCCCTGATTCTCTACTATGAACTAAGGACTCACATCCTTTCACCTATGTCCGTTGTTATTTACCAATGAGTGCGGCTTCAATTCTTTTAGTGATGTCAATGTTGTTTCGATATTCACTTTTACTTTGTCTCTTTTATTCAGGTACAACCTTACAAACCGACTATAAGCAACAGGGTTGGAGAGGATTCCATTATTAAAGAAATGGGAACCCTATCTGATCAGGCTGAAACGGACACTTGGAGCAAGTGGATTGTCATATATATTATTAGCAAGTTACTAATCGACTACTGCATAATTTTCGCCTGAAAGCAAAATGCATTGTATATTGTCCCTCCGACATAATAACTCACCAATATTAAACATTTACATAAAACTAAATTTTAACCCATAAACTTGTTGACTACACTTATAATCAAAAATTCCATCCATGATATACATTACATAGAAAGTATCCATGCAATTACTCTAGATACAATTCATTTCCTCTAGTACAGGGCAGAAATCTGATACTCCACTACAATATAGGGAAGTAGTACTAATTCACAACATTAAACAAAGGTGGGGCAAAGAAACAATTTCTCATACTACAGGGGAGAAATCGTAAATTTTGAAACTTGCCAAAGGAGTAGAAAATCAGTAGAAAATTTCCGGAAATTGAATATTTGAACCAGAGAGAAACACAGGTCTTTCAAAAGCACTCCAATCGGAGCAATAATCGGAGCTTCGTGGCGAATTGATGGCGGAGGAGAGTAGTAATAGTCGGGGTAAGAAAGAGTCAGCTGCAGTACCACTGCAATCGATTCTCCCGCGTCAAGATGATGACGTTGAAGATCCCATCAAATCTCCTCCTCACTCTCCCAACAATTCCTCCACTCGAAAGGTATATATATTCATCTCTTAAACGCTAAAATTCCATCCTTTTCTAGATTTGGATTACTGAATCCGATTGTAATGTTAATTGTGTTGTAAATTGTTGTTTTTTAGTGACTGATTGATGGACTTGAGTGGTAGTATTGTTTAGTAATTGGTCAAGAAATTGGTTAATTCGCGTTACTGTGTTTAGTGTGCGGTTTTGTGAACTGTGAAGATAAAAGATCTAAGCTTTGGTTGAGAAATTGGGAATCATAGATTTATTGTGCTGATTGGAATTGGTAAAAAGGACAAAAACGAAATAAGGTAGTTGTAATTTACAATTATACAGTCTTGAGCTGACTGATACAAGTAACAGCTGAGTGATATCGACTAGATATGCTCACGGTATGGTGTTGTCTAATATAACTAGCTGGGTATTCATGTATATGAGGACGAATGGGATGAAGTGAAAATGTATGCAACCATTAGCTCAGGCGCACTGGTATTCATGAGTTTATTGTTAGGGATAGTGATTATGAAGAGGAAGAATGATGCTTGCTCCGTCATGAGTTCTTTCGCGGTGACGTGTTATTGATGTGAAATGTTTTGATATTCTAATGGGCGTGGGACCTTCTTGGTTAAGAAGTTGTCTTAATATTAGCAAATAGCAAGAACTTTTGACTCTTTGGATCGAAGATTATCTCCTGGAATAACTTTTCCATGTTGGCAGCAAATTGGGCAGTCTCTAATGTTTGAATCCAATCCAGCTGGCATCTGGTTTGGGTTTGGAGGGTGGAAGGAGATGGTTTCCCGGCACTCAATTTTCTTTCAAAAGAAAAAATTTTCTCATAGTTCTTGCATATACTCATATTTGTGTTTTAAAGAACTAAAGAAAAGTTTCTGAAATGTTATCTTTCTAAACAAAAAGGCAATCTAAGTCGAGATTCAAGACCTTTACACCAACTATAGACAATAGTGCAGATGAATAACTTTTGAACAAGCGGGCGGCTTAACTCATGAATGCATTAATATGAATTGAAAAGTTTACTCGTGAAGAGAAACTCTCATTAGTCACAATTGGATTGCGAAGATGCCAAGGATTCATTTCCTACTGATGTGTCAGACATTAAAGCTAGATAGATTCATGACTTATATGGTAATGGTTGCTGCACCTCCTCACTTAAGTGCCATATTCTATTTAAAAACTTCTATTTCAAGTTATACTTTCCTGCGAACAACAATACTTGAACGACAAGAATTTTCGTTTCATGCCTTCATGGTATGCCTTGCCAATCAGATATAGTATAATTTAGACATAATTCTAACCCCGGTATTTCATCAGGCTTGCTATGCTGTTCTTCAGAGTTGGGTCTCGAAGAAGTTTATGACTGGATGGTAATGCGTTTGGTTAAGAAATTAAAGTCAGTTGAAAACCTTTTTCTTTTAACATATACTTTAAGCTGACTGGTGCATTTAAATTGCAGTGTCGTTCTGTTCCCAGTTGCTGTTACATTCTTCGTGACTTGGTGGTTTATTCAATTCTTTGATGGTTTCTTCAGTCCCATATATGAAAGACTAGGGGTTGAAATATTTGGTAAGTCCTCAAATTGTGATTTTCAAAGTCTCTCTTGCACTCGTTCTTTCATCCTAGTTTCAGATTATGCACTAAGAAATGTGCTTCCTTGTACTGTTGGCTACCAGGATTTCGTATGTAAAAAGAATCTATTGGCTACCAGGATTT
This sequence comes from Plantago elongata, assembly GCA_036897095.1. Taxonomy (NCBI): domain Eukaryota; kingdom Viridiplantae; phylum Streptophyta; class Magnoliopsida; order Lamiales; family Plantaginaceae; genus Plantago; species Plantago elongata. Next base: position 25,922 of record JAYMSP010001607.1, on the reverse strand, counting down.
ATTGATGTCGATTGACTAGATTCATATTGCAAACAGTAAATCATCACAATTAACAATAAGACAACATAGACAACGAAGTGCAGCTTAGTTGGTAAGACGCTTCACCTCCTACCAATAGGTCGGGGTTCGAGTCACCCTTTAGCCATTTCGAAAGAAAAAAAACAATAAGAGAACATAAAATCTAAATTCGATCCGTGGTGACTTGCCTACTGAATTGTCCCCTAGAAATGTATGTTTGATTCTTTATTTTTTTGGTTATTGGGTTTGTTCATATAGCATTGTCTTCTAAATCATTTATATTTTCTAATTATCAATTTCTATGATGCAGGTCTTGGCTTCATTACATCATTGACATTTATTTTCTTTGTTGGTATATTTGCTTCATCATGGATGGGTTCTACAGTTTTCTTTATTGGGGAATGGTTTATAAAGCGAATGCCTTTTGTCAAACATATATACTCAGCATCAAAGCAGATTAGTTCTGCTATATCTCCAGGTACACTTAGAGTTTAATGCTCCTCTACACTTTAGATTTTAATGCTCCTCAAACTCTCATCAATTGTTTGAAAAAATCCAGACTAGGCAGAATGTTTAATTCTCGTTAAAGATTTTACTATACATCACCTGCTTTTATATCAGTGATATTAAAGGGGCCGTGAGAGGTAATAGGTATTAAGCTTTATTTTGTATCCTTAAGGATGAACACATTTGTTGAGTTGCAGCTTCTCATTTGGGCAGGATTGTTGAATATCTTAGGCTTTACAACAAACTATGTGAGCCCTTTTTAGTAATTAGTCAGCAAACTTATCGTTGCTCTTGTAAAAATTTGTCTACATCCATCTTGAATTATGTTCCAAATCCATGTCAGTGTGTTTTTAACAAGGACACTCTGGTTTGCTATGCTATAGGGTATTTGATCTTTATATACAAGTATACAACTGATCATAGTGAAAGGGTCATTTCGTTTGCTATGCACACATTGCAACTTGCAGAAGTTCAGTTCTATAAGTTTTTTTGCTTCAGTCAAATTGAGTTCTGCCCAAGTTCGTCATGTTGCATTTTGGACACTGCTATGCGTGACACCCTGTTTTGGAGAATATCCAGCAAAAATAATGTTTTGGTCCAAATTAGATCTGCCCAAGTTTTTTTTAATTGCGCTATGGTGTTGCTATATCATGAGGTCTATATTCTAATAATGGCGAATGCTGGTATATGTAATTCGTTTGATCCCAGACCAGAACACTACTGCTTTCAAGGAGGTTGCAATTATTCGTCATCCTCGTGTTGGGGAATACGCTTTTGGCTTTATCACATCAACAGTTGTACTCCAGGTGCGTCCATTATTCTTAGCACATCTGTGCAATATGCCTTATTATTTCTTCATAAATTTGGATGTTGTATCAATAGATATGAACATACTAATACTATACAATTTTATAGTATGAAACTGGGAGAAAAGTTATTGTTGGTAAATACTACACGGAACTCACATTTGAAAATAATACTGGCTTGCCGTGTATAATATCTTTAACATTTCAGCAATGAACCAATTCATTCATGATAAGGATCTGTTAGACGTGCAAGCTGCTGTTGATAAATTGCATCTCTTGCCTACTGTCTTTCCGTTGCATTGTTTTTTCTCATCCCTGTTTCTTTGAGCTGCAGAAAGATGATGGGGATGAAGAATTGTGCTCTGTTTATGTGCCAACAAACCATTTATATATAGGAGACATATTTCTGGTCAACTCCAAGGAGATTATCCGCCCAAACTTGTCTATCAGAGAAGGCATAGGTAGTCACATCTGCCCTCCTGTAGGCCTTTGATTTTACTGGATTACAGGACTTGTTATTCATAAATGATGAAAGGCACATCTGTTTTTACGCCGGCACCACATCACGATGGTGTAGCATAAAAATAAATGATTACTGATTCCTTCCTTCTGTCTTATTCCAGAGATCATAGTTTCTGTGGGAATGTCAATGCCTCAGGTGATTTCTCCTGTAGAAAGAATTCCTCCTCAAAATGATCGAGTTCCTCTGGGGAGAATGATGTCATATTAAACTTTGCTCGAACATTGTGATACCATCTGCCTCTTGTTGTGCCCAGTGATGAACATAGTAGTATTTATGCTTTTTTGCCTCTGTTTTAACAATAGTAATGAATTGATATGGGCTGACTGGTGTGTATTACATAACTTATCACTTCTTTCAGTGCTTTTTGTTCTTTCTACAATCTGTGTAAGAGTTAGAGGACATGTAGTTCAGGCAAGACCGGTTCATATGAGGCCAATGACTTGTATTCTTTTGTTTCTTGTAAAAAGTGAGTGAAGTTTCGATACAATTGTTTGCTCAAGTACAGATTCTAGCATGTTTGAACGCACATTGCAGGTTTATGACATTGTTCATCTTTTAGCATGTGGCTACAAACATGAGCATAGAACAGGTTTGCAGTTCGTACTGTAAAAGATTGAAGTACATCAGCAGATTCATCAAGTTCCGTTTCCTACTCCATAAACTATATCAAACTGGCTCTACTTCATTTCAAGTTTCACTGTAGCAATAACGCAGTGGCATCTCTCTAGTTGTAACTGGCTATTTCCAAGGTGGACCACTAGGAAGCCTTTTTTACCCAATTTCTCCTCTGTGCCGTCGGCGGTAGTTTCTCGGACGGGCCACTAGGAAGCTTTTTACCCGTTTCTCGCTCAATTTTACGTTTCAGCTCTCGTAATATTTTGACCTGACCAAGTTTTTCTGGCGATAGTTTATCCCAGTAAATTCCTACAGACAACATAGTGTTTTGTGAGTGCCCCTGCTGGTTAAAATTCAGCAATCGGAAGATTATTACAATGGAGATTAAACACTTACCTTGAGGCTTTGGAATGGTGGTATTGGTAAAAATGACCCTTGTGGGAGTGCATATTATGTCAACAGGCACATCGTGAATTAGCAGCTTCTCAACAGGAATATCATCAACTAGTTGTTCGTCATGCACTGCACAATTGAACTTCAAACTAAACCATATGCGTAAGAGAAGGCAGGGAGCATGAAGTAAATGCCATAATAGATCCTTTAATTCGATCCTGCAGCTTCTCTCAGTTGGAGGCATTAAAAGCTGACATGATGAACAGATGCTTGATACTTGCTCCTCCCCACTATCTTTCAAACTCAACAGAATGAGAAAGAAGTTTGACATGCAGGTGAACCAAAGTAACCTTACCTGATGTAACAACTGGTGTTGAGTCATCTATCGCACCCATGTAGCGAAGCATGCCATATTCAAGTTCTGCAAACCCCTGCACCAAATTAAAGGATAACTCAGTCTCATTGCCATTGGCCCATAAGACGAACAGAAAATGAGGTAACACGTGCAGAGACAAACCATATACTGAACAACTGTTATCATCTTGAATACCTAGCCTATAATTGTTCAAGGCTTTAAGCAATTGAAGGTTTCAAATGAAATGTTCTTTAGAGTTTTGTAATTCGGCCATCCCCCGATTCAGAAAACAACCATGGATGAAAAAAAACAAGAAACTTATTGTACCTCACCCTTTCCAAGTCTTGCACCAGTCTTAGGGTCAACAGCAACAGAACCAATGACAATAAGATCCACTTTTATCTTCTCATCCAGCCCAATCGGCTTTCCATATTTGGCAACTCCCACAGAGGTACACGCCTCCTTGATTGTGTCTGGAGTTAACATCGAGTACTCCATCACTGAGAAAAATCCAGTTCTCAAACGTGGCTGTGGAGTCAAAAGCTTCTTTCCTCCTGCTTGCGTAACCAACAAAAGAAATGCTAAGAAATACAACCTTTAAACTTTATGGCAGAATATTCTGGTTCGGTACATTATTTGAAAGAAAACCGGAAAGGTGAGTAATCACGGAAGATAAAGGTGAGTATCTTCACATATTTCTGATTCATATGGTGTCACTGATATGGAATTTTTAGTTATTACTCCTAATTTACTACATAAAGTTTAAGTACATATAGAACTATATAGTAAGTAATAATTATATTTCTCCATACTGGCTCCAGGTGTTCCCCATCCCAAAGAAGGTACTGGATCATAGTATCTGTCGTAGTTTCCTGTGGAGTGGAAAAGATGGCAACTATCGTAAGGCTTTGGTGTCATGGAAGCAGGTGTGTGCCCCTCGAGGCTCTGGTGGACTAAACATTATCAGCCTTCCTGAATGGAATAAAGCACTCATTGCCAAATTACTCTGGAAGATACAAACTAAGGCCGACTCTCTTTGGGTACGATGGGTTCATAGCTACTATATAAAAAATCAACCGTTGGACGCTTGGCACATTCCCACATGTAGCTCGGTGACAGTCCGGGCCGTACACAAGATAAAGGAGGTAGTACGGGATCTACCCGAGTGGGAGGAGCAACTGTTGGAAACACGGTTCTCGGTAAGGCGCATCTACCGTTGCCTACGGGGTAACCATGATCGGGTGGAATGGAGTGAACTGGTGGTTCGGAACATGGCAAGGCCTAAAGCACGATTTATCATGTGGCTTGGCCTTCATAGAAGATTGGCAACGAAAGATAGGCTGGCTTATTTTGGAATCATGACCGATGGGCAATGTGTTTTCTGTGGTGGAATTGAGAGTATTGAGCACCTCTACTTTCACTGTTCATTTACCTACGGAGTTTTGCAGGGTGGCCTGCACTGGCTATGTGTTTCCCACCCACCCATTCGAGATTGGCAGCAACTAATTATATGGTTGACGCGTATGGCAAAAGGTAATGTCGTCGGGCAATTATCTTTCGAACTTTACTGGCAGAGACGTTTTACCACATTTGGATGGCTAGAAATGAGAGTATTTTCGGGAACTTGACCCCTGATATGCATCACATCACCCGGTTTATGATCTGGATTACTGGTATCCGTTGCATGCATAGCAACGCAAGCAGCCTAGTACAAGAGTTGGATGCACATGCTCTAGGCCTTTATGATTTTGTTTTGAGTTTTTTTCGATTATGCATTAGTGTTTTCTAGTCGTAGTTGTCTGTTTTTGTCTTTTGGGCTTGGATTTCTATCAGCCCCTAAATGTACTGACATTGTTTTTGGAGTAATAAGACAAGTTCTACGTTCGAAGAAAAATAATTATATTTCTCTACTTTGGATCAAGCTGATAACAATCTTTAATAATCAAATCATCCAGGTTTTACAGGTTCCCAAAGCATTACAAATTAACCGACCGATTTCCAAAAAAATCTGGGCAGACAACCGTGTATAAATAGACTCTCATTATCGATTCAAATTTCAACATTCAAATCAATCCCAAAAGAGAAGGACTATGGCAATTATCATAAAATCATTTGCTTTGTGTTTGATTCTTATATGCTTTAGTACAGGGGTGAGATGTAAAAACATCGATCCAATCTGTGCAAGAATTCCTGTAAAAGAATTGTATCAATATAAGGATTACTATACTGGACCTGATGGTTCTATACCGAGCAAAGAATGTTGTAATGGTGTGAGGGACCTAGTCCATTCTGTTTTGCTGGCTGAGCTATGCCGATGCTATAAGGAATCACCATGGCAGCTGCCCTTTAAATTCACCAAAGAAAAGTCACTTCCCCTCCCAGGTTTATGTGATGCCCAGTATGGTCATTTACAGAGTGGCTTCTGTTGCATTTTGTAAGTTGATTACAGATAAACATAGTGTGTGTTTGTGTCTGTGTATTTCTATCCTAAAGTTTGATTGATATTATCTATTTAACTATAAACTCATGTGTTCATGTTTTGTCTTGGCCTGTTGCAGCAACACAGTATGTCTGGATGGGGGTGACAGACAGAACAACTCATGAACTGAATTGGGATCATATTTTGAAATGCAGATTTGATGAAACAATTTGGAGCTAGAGACATTGGGCAACATCTCTGTTAAAATGTTCTTAAATCTTCACAGAAATACACTCCGTGTCTTTATTTGTTTCGAATAAGTTCAAGGCAATTGCTGGCTCTATTTAATAAAGTGACTATCAGTCCGGTTCACCTCTTTAAGATTGAACAACTCATGATCGTTTCAAACAAACACAGCAAAGAACACATAGTACTATGCCATACATATCCAGTCAATTTTTTTTACTATAAGATGTCTATAACACATTCTCCTCTACTCTTGAAATCCTCTCTATCATTCAATACGAATTCGACAAAAAGCACATAAAACATTCTATCATTCAACCATCCTCAAACTAGATCACCCAAAATGTGCTGGTTTCACACTTTCACTCCACCGAAATAAAACAACACCTTCATTCATCACTACTTCTTTACACACATTTATCCTTCTCTTTTTGAACTATTACGGAATGATGAGTTTCCATTCGAAACCAAAGACATACATATCTTGTTACGGACTTAGAGTTCTAAATTATTATTAGAATCAATATTTTCATTATTATAGAGTTTTAGTATAGATAGTAAAGTTACCTTATAGAGTTCGAGTCAAATTAGGAAGTTACCTTACATAGTTCTGGTCATTTTATACATAAGAGAGTGTTAGGTTTATTATGGAGCAATCAGAATTATTCTAGATAGCTCATTAGAGTTGGTTTCGCCCTTTAGGTGGTTCGTCTCTGTGGAGATGGTGTCTTTTACTTTATTTTAGTTATATCTATAAGATTACAGAACAAGTGCTTTTGCTACACCAAAATCATCTCTTCCTTCATCCCTAAATCTCTCTGCTCTATCAATTGGTCCGATCTGTTCGCTTTGGCATCGTTCTACTTTATCCAGGACTTTACTTAAAGATTTGTGGATTCAGTTTTAGCTGTGTTGCATCTCCAGTTTCATCAATTCAACTTCAGCTCTGGTCCTGCCTCCCCGCCATGACAAAGAACACACATTACGTGACCTTAGGAACAATTGAAGAACGTCTTGCTGTTATTGAAACTCGGCTGGACAAAGTTGATGACTCTTTCGCAGAGTTAAAAACCACTATGGCTGCACAATTAGAGAATATGCTTCGTGTCATTGAGGAAAATTTTTGCAAGCTAGACTGCGCTCCAACACATCAGCTCTACTCAACATAGCCTTGCTTCTACTTCCAAAACACTAGACCCCGAGCTATATGTCAAGAATCCATTATCAGTTGCTTTGGGAAACTCCTGAGATGCACAACAATACCAACATCTTTGTCTTGCTCCCAATTCCCCACACCTTTTTGTAATAGATCATTCATCTAGTTACGTACCCCAATCCAGCCTTGAGGTCAAGACTGAATTTAAGGGGGAAGGAAAGAGGAAAGAGAGTATGATAGCTTATATCTTCAATGTGGGAGATGAGCAACAAGAAAAGGAAGTTGACATGGAGTCTTATATGTTATCTGTAAAAGATCAGCTAGAAGAAGAGTTCCAAATGCTTAACGCAATCACAACAGGCTACTCATTCCAAGTCTTTGGGGAAGGCAAGTTCAAACATGAGTTCCATCACCTGCTGGTTTTGCGTGTATACAAGAAGAGATTCAAGGTCCTTGACAAGGAGAAGGCTGGACAAGAGTTCTTTCACTTGCGAATTATGAGGCTTTACAAAAAGAGGCTGAAGAAGAAAGACGAGCCTTGAGGACAAGGCTCATTTAAAAGGGGGGAGAATTGTTATGGACTTAGAGTTCTAAATTATTATTAGAATCAATATTGTCATTATTATAGAGTTTTAGAATAGATAGTAAAGTTACCTTATAGAGTTCGAGTTAAATTAGGAAGTTACCTTACATAGTTCTGGTCAGTTTTATACATAAGAGAGTGTTAGGTTTATTGTGGAGCAGTCAGAATTATTCTAGTTAGCTCATTAGAGTTGGTTTCGCCCTTTGGGTGGTTCGTCTCTGCGGAGATGGTGTCTTTTACTTTTTTTTAGTTATATCTATAAGATTACAGAAAAAGTAGCTTTCGCTACACCAAAATCATCTATTCCTTCATCCCTAAATCTCTCTGCTCTATCATATCTACTCTAACCAATGACTATATCATATAAAAACTTGAGCCAGAGTAGTAATTTAAACACATTTCTTCTTCTTGTTTCGAACTATTACGAAATGAGAGTTTCCATTTCGAAACCGAAGACATGTCTAGTTCAAACCAATGATTATATTATACAAAAACTTGAGCTGCAAAGTAGTAAAAAGTAAAAAACTGACCTTCAAGTGTGAGAAACCTCACTTGCTTTTGCGGTGTATCTGGATTCACCTTCACACATTTAGCTCCCTTGAAAGCCTCAAGCTCACTTAACTTCACCCAAAAACAAAAACCAAAAAGAATACATTTTTATCAGAACATTATCCAATTACCAATAACAAAAATGCTTCAAAAACCAACCAAATCACAAAAATCTACCAACTTTAGCAGCAGCAATATGAGCTCCGACAAAATTAGGAATCCGATGATGAACGGGCCGAGGAAACTGGGCTATGTTCCGGGACTCCATCAAGTCCCATATCCGTTTCCTAAATACCCATTTCCAAGCTTTCGGGTCGGCCGGATTTTGGGCTTCAATTTCGGAAATCTGGGCCATGGAGCTTCTCGCATCGGCATCTAAGCTCAGCCGCTCCGCCTCGTAAGCGGCCTCGCTGAACGGTGCGTTGTCGTTTTGGCGGGCGGCCGTGGTGTGAATTTTAGCTCTTGATTTGTTGGTGAGGTGAATGTGATTTCTGGTTTGGGAAATTGAATGTTGATTGGTTAGGTGTTTTGAGGGTAATTGTGATTTTGATGGGAATGGGAATTTAGAGGAAATTTTGAGTAGTGATTGAGCTTCCATTAGAAGGCGAAGAAGATGGAGCCAAGAAATTGAATTCGTGGCAGTTGGAAATGACAGTTATCTTCTATCATATCGTTGGTGAAGGAGTAGCGATTTACATACTTAGAAGTGACGATTTCTTCCACTTTTTTGATGACTCAATTCACAATTTCAGTTCTAATCCAAACCGTCCACAGCTCTGAGTAGCTTAACCAACCGGCCATAAGGTTACCCCAAACTTTACGGAACAATTATGTACATTATATTTCTCTCAAATGATGCAAAAGTTGCATTTAATATAAAATTAATTAATATTCTCTGGTTAACGTTAGTATAACAAGAGAATGTTTACATGGATGATAAATGTTAACATCATAACTCTTTCAAGTCAATTTCAGATAAAACTGAGATTTTCGTAAACTATCATCTAATTTAAAATATGTATATTCCTCCTCCTTCTTCATTCTACTCTATAGTAACTCTATATACTATGAGTAATGATCTAAATATAATACTTTACAGTGCACAAACTCTCTCTCTCACATAAGTATATATTCAGAACTACAGTTTTGAAAGTTGAGGGTAGTAAAGTAAAATTGTGGGAAAAAGAAACCCTAAATGGTAATATATCCAGAAGCGGCTGATCTGGACCAGAATTAGGTCAAAAGGGGGCTATAAAACACCACCCAAAACCTCATTCTCCTTCACACAATCAGCCGTTTAGCCATGTGCTCAGCTGTTCTCCGATCAAGGGTGTTCTTTCATGGTTTCTGTAAATTGTAACACTGTTCCTGATTCATCTTGTGTTTTCTGTTTCCTTTCCTTTGATTTGATTCTTATTGTTTCGTTGATGTGAATCAAAACTCTCCGTAGTATTTGATAAAATGATGAAAATCTCTGCCTTGTGCAAACGCAGCGTCTACCAGATCAATCAATCTGGTTGCTATGAGCGGCACTTTCCACACGAGATTTCTGATTCTCTTACAATTTTTTTTTTAATTTTATTACTTTCATTTAACAAACGATAGAAAGTGATGAGCACCTTTTTTAACATCTGTTTGGAGGTTTATTAACCTGTTCTGGTTTTTGCTTTGGCTTCTAAAACGATTAGCTGGATTTTGCATTTAGTTTTGCTTTGAAGTGGGTTGCTAACTGTAAGATTAATGGAAAATTATAACAACTTTTGTAAACTACCAACTTTTACTATTAGAGAAAGAGAAATATCTTGCCAGTGTTTCTGATTTATGTTTTTAAGTAAATAAATTTCTTGCCAGTGTATAATATGCGGGCATGAGATAAAATGTAGTTTCGAATGGGGTTTCTATGCTCGCTTCTGTGAGTAATTATTGATCCACACTAATCAGCTGTGGTTCTGGATTCTATTAAATAGAGAAGCAGAGTACTAACATGTGGAAACTCACTTGACTAAGTTATAGAAGCAGTAGAGTGAGCCTTAAGTATAGTGGAATTTGGTACACTGTTTACAGCCCCCGCAAGCTGAGCATGGGATTCTATCGAAACGAAGTTTGAAACGGAAACAATGGAACAATGGTCGGAATAAGCTCTTTGAAAAGATGTCTGACATTCAAATCAGTAGGAACAAACTGGATGTCAATGTGCTTCGATAGAACCAACTCTCGTGTGAAATGGTAGTCGAGCTCTATATGTTTGGCACGCTTATGCGAAACAGGATGCAAAACAGGACTGGTGCTGATGAAGACAGCAGCCTTGTTGTCACACAGTATTGGTCTCTGAAGACCTGATAGGTGTAGATCAGCTATCAAGTGAGATGGCCAGACTACTTCACCGGCAGCATGCAAGCGCTCTATATTCGGATTCGCAGCTTGATCTCGATCGTTGGTTGCTTCTTTGAACTCCACGAAACCAAATTTGATCCTAAGTAGATGGAATAGCCTGAGGTGGACCGACGAGTGCAGGACAGCTAGCCCAAGTGGCATCCAAATAGGCGAGAATCGAAGGAACACTCAGCATGGACAAAATCAAGACCATAGGACTCAGTGGCTTTAACATAACGCAGTATCCTCTTAACAGCTTGAAAATGAGATTCTTTTGGAGATTGCATGAATTGGCAAACGGGATTTACGTCATAGGCAATGTTGGGTCTGTTAATTGCGAAGGCCTTGTTTGCCATACCGCTAGAGCGGTCATTTTTTCACTTTATACACAAAAACACTCAATTTCAATTAAAAAATGCCACTCAAATTATATCTCAATCATCCCTAATTATTGGAGAGCTCCCACTATTGACCGATAACCTGTAGGATCTGAATAATCAGGGCTAGGGGTGTTTAGCAAATCAAAAGTTCGTGAAAATTTCATGAAAATTTCAGTCAACGTTTATTTTGTATTTGATATTAACATGTTTCAACTTTAAACTGTTAGTGAACATGTTTGTTAACAAATGAACACGAACATGAGCACACAGTTTATTGTTCAGTAGTTTGTAAACTTTTCGTTCAGACTTGTATTTAATTCTGAATACCCATTTGCAACTTATGGTGTGTTTCCCTTCAAGAAAAGAAGTTAACAACCATGTATTGTTTTTCTCTAATGCTTTCAGCTCAACTTGCATGGCATCTTGCCATTCTCTGTGTTTGCTAGCTTCTTTGTATGTCTTCGGCTCATTCTGTCGAGTTATACCTGCCGTGAAACAAGTATACTCAGGACACAAGTTAGCAGTAGAGACATAATTGCTAATGGGATATGGATTAGTAAGAACATTAGCAGGAGAATGTTTTAAAGGAGGAATAGAACACTCATAGATGTGCTGGTAAAGACTTGTGTCTCACATATCTTCTGACTTGATCACCTCCATCATTGTGATGAGTATCAATGGAAGAACTAGAGATTGCATCAGAAGAATATTTCTTGGGTCCATTAGTCTAAGCAAGAGACAGTAGACCTCAATATTATTCATCAATTTTTTGTCCAAAGTATTGTCCCACCATTTACATTGAAAAAGTAAATAACGTTCCAGGAAGGAATCTAGTTGACTTTTTTTCTTTTTCTTCTTTTCCCCAGTACGAGAGGACCGGGAAGGACGCACCTCTGGTGTACCAGTTATCGTGCATGGTAAATGCTGGGTAGCCAAGTGCGGAGCACTATTAGAATCAGAATTATGCAATAATTCATCATGAAAAATGTCATTGCCTGCAGTGTCAGAATCATGTTAATCTATATTGGAACCATCAGAAATAATCTCAAGAGAATGAACATTAGAAATATGTTGATCATTCAAAGATAAAGAATTTATAGAATCATATTTAAAATGTGCAGAGTTATCACTTAAATGTCTATCAACTGGATTTTGCTGAATATCAAATGGAAATGTGTTCTTTAAACACAACATTTCTGGAAATCAAAACTTGTTTAGTATCAAGTTGATAACATTTATATCCTTTGTATCCAAAAGGATAACCCAAGAATACACATTTAAGGATAACCCAAGAATACACATTTAACAACTCTTTTTGCAAACTTATGTTTGTTGGGGTTGAGTGTGCTCACATAACATAATGAGCCACAAGTTCTCAAGTGATTGTAATTTACAAGCTTATTATACAAAATTTCAAAAGGTGTTTTGCCCTTTAAATTATCATAGCGCAACCTGTTTATGATATGTATTGCATACTAAACACTATCAGACCAAAAATGCAAAGGCAAATGAGAATGAAAGAGAAGTGAACTAGCAACCTGTAAGATATGTTGATGTTTCCTTTCTATAGTACCATTTCGTTCTGGAGTAGCAACACATGAATTCTGATGTAATATACCCTCAGACTGATAAAAGTCATAAAACAAGAACTCTTGACCATTATCAGATCTAATGGCTTTAATAGAAGACTGAAAATGATTTTTCACTAAGGCATTGAAATTGATAATATGTTGCCTTGTTTCATCGTGAGTCATCAAAAAAATCCAAGTACACCTTAAATAGTCATCAACAATGATTAAGAAGAACCTGTAATTATCATGTGAACTGAAATGGAAAGGACCCCAAATGTCTATATGAATCAACTCAAAATAAGCATTAGTGACAGTAGAGCGAACATGAAATGGCAATTTCTTTTGTTTAGCAATCTGACATACATCACAAGTTTGAATTTTATTACAATGAGAAATGTCAGAAATTGGCAATTTGTACATTTTAGCATATGGCACATGCCCTAGTCTAGCATGTCAATCAATACTTGTTACAACTGAGTTTATATTGTGTACATTTGCCTCTACTGGATCTCCTTTAACAACTAGCATTGAGTCTTCGAGATGATAAAGGTCATTTTTAACTTCAACACAAGTAATCAGCTTGTGAGTTTTCAAATCCTATTGAAAACATTGGTAGAAAGAAAACAAGCTGCTAATGCTCCAGATTTAGTAAGACTAGAAATGAATAACAAATTAAAACCAAAAGCTGGAGCACATAACACATTGTTAAGCTTTAAATTTATCAAAAAATGTTACTGGTCCAATATGTGTAGCTTTTGTCTGATCTCCATTAGGCAAATTTATATCAATATTAACTTCAGAAGGAACATGAGTAAATAAGCTGAAATCACAAATCATATGATCACTAGCTCCAGTGTCAAGAATCCAACTAGAAGTAACATGTCTATTATTATGAATATTCTTATATTCATGTAGAAAAATCTTCTATATAACCAATATTGCATGTATTATAGCTTGACTCATAGAGGTTGAAGCTATTGCATAAGCTACCACATGCTAGGCTTGATTTTCTGCAATGCCAACTTGATACTTCTGAAACTCAAGAAACTGGTTATAAGCATTTTGATCAATATTAAACTCATCATTATTTAACACCTGCTCAGTATGGTCAACTTAAGTAACTGCAACTGCAACACTAGGCTTGAAATTCCTTTGAACTGACTGATTTTTACCATATGTAACTTTGTGATTCTTGTTAGATTGTCTCTCCTTCCAACTTGGAGGAAAATCATAAATTAGAAAACAAGTATCCACAGTATGCCCATCCTGATCACAATGTGAACAATGGGGTCTAATCTTTCCCTTTTCTGAAACTTGGCATACTTATTAGCAGCAAATGCAGATTGATTACCATGCTGAAACTAACTGCTATTAACACTTAACATAGCCATTGAATTACTCATATTCTGCAAAACTCTCTGACTTTCTTCTTGAAGCATGATAGAATGAATCTTGGATAATGTAGGCAAAGGCACTTCATCAACAATTGACTACGGATATGAGCAAAGGACTCATGAAGACCAACAAGAAACTTCATACCACAGTCCTGATTTGAGATTCATTGAAAGACTTGAAAGCATCGCAAGTGCATTTACTCATAGCACCACAACTACAGTGAGGCAAAACTCTGCAACTCATAAACTCATCACATAAACTCTTAAATTGCATATAGTAAGCAGTTACATGATGAGAGCCTTGCTGCACAAAACTCAATTCTTTATTCAACTGAAATACTCGAGGACCATCCCACTTAGAAAATTGACTACGCAATTTTTTTCCAAGCCTCATAAGCAATTGTAGTGTAAAGCAGACTATTACGAATATCAGGAGAAAGTGCACAAGTGAACCAAGAAAGTACCATATTGTTATTGCGTTACCAAGCAACAAGCATGATCAGATATGTTGTAGCAATATCTAGAACTGTGATTGTGCCATCAATAAACGCAGACCTTAAGATTCATCATAATTTTTTTTGCCCATGACAAGTAATTATCGCCATTAAAGACTTCTCGAGTTATACATAACCCAATATCAGCTAGATGAATGAAATACATTGATGTAGAATCATCAACCGGATTTCTGACAGACGATGAAACACCATTGACGGCATTTACAGGCGGCATAGTACCTTCGGGAGGTGAATTATCCATGACAACTCAAATCGATCAAATAGGAAAAATCGATTTGAACAATGAATACGATCAATTGAAACAATCAGAGAAAAAAAAAAATGAATGCAGAAGAACTTAGGATTGATTGGTCTATGATACCATGTGAAAATGGCGGATCATGAGGAACCTGTTTGTGCAAATGGCAAAGGAAATATGGGCTAAATCCAACCAAAATGTAGTTGATTTAGTCTTGTTGTGTTTTGTTTCTTCAGCCCCTAGGCCCTATGTCTTTAATTAATTAGCTTTTTTGACCTCAAAGTCAGTCGTCTAAGTGGATATTGGGTCTTTATTGATTGCTCTTTTCGCTTATTTATAGACCACATGTTAATGTTAGTGAAGCGTCCATACACAATTCAAATAATTTCTTACTCTTTCAAAATTGCAACAGGAAAAAGATGTTGGATACTCAAGGAACTGCTAGTACTGTTATTAAGTTGTTCAAGTTCATACAAGTATTTTGTTTGTTGTGCATTGGACATGATTTTTTTCTTACTTGGTCAGGAGCAGCAGGTGCCAATGAAAAAGTGACAATTAGGTGCAAAGACAAGGAGAGGAAAGCTCTTCTCACTCTCAAGAAAGGCCTGGCAACTCCTCCGGAAAATATCTATCCTTTTAGTTATCCATCCAATCTATCGGCATGGGGAAGCGTAACTGACAACATGGAATTAGAATGTTGCAATTGGGATGGTGTGAGTTGCAGCAACAAGCATGGTCATGTAAAAAGCCTCGACCTATATGGCTTAACAGGTGAGATTAGCCCGGCTTTGCTTGAGTTGAATCATTTAAATTGGTTGGACTTGAGTTATATGGATTTCGGCACAAGTAAAATCCCTGAGATCGGTTCCCTAAAAAAACTAGAACACTTGCGTATCTCTTATTGTAATATTTCTGGCAACCTCTCTTGGCTTTCTAATCTCATTTTGTTGTCTACCCTGGATTTGTCTCACAATCAATTTGAAGGACCAATTCCAGACCTCAAAGCACTTACTTCACTCACCAATGTATACCTTAATGATAATAATCTAACAGGACTGCTTCCTACAAGCACTGGCCAACTTTCCAGCCTTGTACATCTAGATGTTTCTCATAATTATTTAGAGGGAACAATCTCTGATGCTCATTTTTCATTCCTCCATAACTTGACCAATCTTGATTTGTCTTTCAATTCACTGGATTTGAACTTCACCCCCCACTTTATTATGCCTTCTCAACTGGATTCGATAAGACTAGCGAATTGCAAAATGGGGCCTCATTTTCCATCATGGCTTCAAACTCAAACTAAGTTCAGATACCTTGATCTCTCTTCTGCTAGTATATCAGACGAAGTCCCTAGTTGGTTTTGGAATCATTCTGTTGGATTTAATTACTTAAACCTCTCTCACAATAGTATGACCGGCTTGATTATTGATTTTTCTCCACTAGTTACAGGATACCCTGAAGATACTGCCACCATAGATATTAGCATCAATAACTTCTCAGGTCCGTTGCCATTATTTGATCCCAACTCTTATATATTAGATCTCTCCCACAACATGTTCAGCGGCACGATTCAGTCTATGTTCAGAGTTCGCTATGATCGATTGGAATTACTTGACATCTCAAATAATCAACTTTCAGGAGACCTTTCCAATTGTTTTGAGAATATTACAGTTGCCTTGACTGTTCTCAATTTGGCAGAAAATAAATTCGGTGGTACTATACCACCTAGGCTAGGATCATTTGTAAGCCTCCAAACTTTGATATTACGTAACAATAATTTTACTGGAGAGGTGCCCTCCTTGAGGGGTTGTGAACTTTTAGAGTTGATTGATTGGGGAGGAAATGCATTAACGGGTAATGTCCCAGCATGGATGGGGTCGTTTCCTAATCTTGTATTCCTCGTCCTTCGTCAGAATAATTTCTACGGAAACGTACCTCCAGAAATTTGTCTTCTCTCAAAGGTTCAAGTCCTAGACCTATCACAGAACAATATATCTGGAAGAATTCCTCGATGTTTTCAAAATTTAACTTCCATGGTTCAAAACAATGGGTCAACTGATACCGCAACTGTGAGGCTGGAAAGCTCTTGGCGAGGTGGTGTCATTAGCAGTATGGACTATGTCAACAATGCAATAGTTCGATGGAAAAGGCAAGAGTCGGAGTACAAGAATACACTGGGACTTCTCAAATTCATAGATCTTTCAAGCAATAACCTAGTGGGAAACATTCCCCTCGGAATTTCCCGTTTGGCTGGATTAGCTTCTTTGAACCTGTCACAAAATCGTGTGAGTGGAAACATAATTTCAGATATTGGTTCAATGAAAAGGTTAGAATCGCTTGATCTGTCTAGAAACAAACTGTCAGGTGAGATCCCAGCCAGTCTTGCGGAACTCAACTATTTGAGTACACTTGATTTGTCAAATAACAATTTGTCAGGAAAAATTCCAAAGAGTACTCAACTACAGAGTTTCAGCGCATCTTCATATGCTGGGAATGACAACTTATGTGGCTACCCTTTGTCAAATTGTGTGGGAGACGACCCGCTCCCGAAGTCATCTACTGATAATCCTGGAAATCATTGGGATGATGAAGACCAGAAAGATGAGGGATT
Organism: Plantago elongata; assembly: GCA_036897095.1. Taxonomy (NCBI): domain Eukaryota; kingdom Viridiplantae; phylum Streptophyta; class Magnoliopsida; order Lamiales; family Plantaginaceae; genus Plantago; species Plantago elongata. The sequence continues at coordinate 8,667 of JAYMSP010001607.1, read as the reverse complement.
TAATTTGTTTCAATCTCTTGTTAGAGAATATTTCACTTCAGCAATACTGGGCTACATTATTAGCTTTTGGGTTGTTGTTGTTCCTTTGTTGATCATGAAGAAATGCCTATATCTCGACTTGACAAAGATTGTAGATTGGCTCTATGTCATGGTTACTATAACTTGGACAAGACTAATCAGGTACATTTTCTTGTACTACTAATAATTGGATTTTGTTGTGTCAAAACTAGTTTATGTATGTCCGGTTAGAAATATTCTTATATGATTGAACTCTTTTTTTATGTCATTTTTTGCAGGTACATGAAGAGTAGGAAATAGAAAACTCGTCGGTACTCCATAGACACGGATATGAGCTTGTGTTATTTTGTTTCTTCGTTGTTTGCATATGGTTGAACAAGATTTTTACGTGCTTATGTAATTCATGTTTAATTATGTGGTATGTAATTCTAATAAATTTTGCTATCATGATTTATCTTCATGAATTTATGCTTCCCCTCAACATGGTTTATTTCTTAAAAGGTTGATATTTGTAGGATTAGTTAGGCATTGTAGGTTGGCAACAAGAACTGCACAAAAAGCAAAGAGATTTTGACAACGATATCAATCTTTTTTTTTTTTGAAACGGCTAAGGGTGACTCGAACCCCGACCTATTGGTTGGAGTTGAAGCGTCTTACCAACTAAGATGTGCTTCGCTGTCCACGACGATATTTATCTTAAGTACGATCTATTCCAAGAATAGAGTTCGAAGTACAAAGCAAAATGATTGCCTCAATCAGATAATCACACTAGAGATGTTTCCGCCTTCAACCTCCTAATGATCGAGATCACTTCATTTTCGATTAATCGTAAACTTTACGATGCCTTTAGAATGTGAGATGTTTAGTTCAAAATGCATCCATTATCTAAAGTTTTATATGATCATAGAATATGAATTTAAAAGCTTCAACACGGTTACACAAGACCTTGTCCGAGATAGCTGAAAATTCATACACAAATTTATCACGAGTTACTCAGACGTAAACATATTGATGCAACTTTAGGCATGAAACATGGTATGCTGGAAAGCATGGAAGCATAAACAACAGAGTTACTAGAAACTAAGAATAAAGAATCTAACCAGTAACATACCATTTACCTAGGTAATTTTACAATTGAACAACTTGTCAGTTCACAATTCAAGAAAAAAAAAAGTCAAAACTAGGTCACTATACAACTATTTTTTAATACATGAAGAGAGTTCAATTATTATGAGAAAAAGATCCCAATCTTAGCAACACATGTGGAGTCAAAGGTGAGATTGATCCGGCATCCTTGTGACATACTCATGCCTATTTACAAAAGTGCAACCTTCTCTTCCTCAATGTTAAAGTACATCACATATTCGACGTCAAACACTTACCCGATCAATTCTTCAAGAAGGCCAAAATTATCCCATCGAACAAGGTGAATGATTTCTTCACCATCATAAGCGTGGCATGACTTCCCAGTGACCAGTTCTAGGTGAACGACTTCAAAGCTGCAGACACCGAATGCTCGGGTTACTTTCCGAGTGTGTGTGATTTATAGGGCACGACTTAATGATTACCAAAGGTGAGATTGAGCTCATTACTGATGTTAAACCAAGCTCAGATGCACATCCATATTGTTTAGCGTTGAGGGAAGTGTTGGAGGCCTTTATATTTCCCGGGACTAACGACGACCGAGGAAGTCACTCACTCTAAGTGCGGAGTTATTAGTCATCACATACTTAGCTCCCCACGAGAGTCTCACAATACATAACCGCTAACTTAACCCAGTGTTAGTGCTGCAAACAAAACGAGTCGAGCTTTTTTGAGCCGTTCGACCTCGCCTTAAAAAAAGCTCGACTCGTTCAAGCTCGTGCTTAAATTAACACTCACATGTATAGCATTTATTCATTTATCCTTTTTATTAATTTTGAAAGGTTTCAGACTTTTGAGTCGAACTATATTAAAACTTAATAAGTTCTTAAATTCACAAGCTGAGTTAAACTTAAGTTTGTTAGTTGAGTTAATTATAGCCGAGTCGATTTTTGTTAGAACGGTCCCAATGAGAGTGGTCGTTTGGCGTGGCCGGCCAATCTCCCCAAGCAGCCGAAACTCGACTGCTTTGGGAGCCAACGGCTATATGGCCATTTTTTATTTTTTAATATTTTTTTTTAAATCAGAATTTATAAAAAAATAATATATCTCCAACGGCTATATTTTATCGAACTCTATAAATTTAACCATAATTCTCAACATTTCTTCACACTTCATTTACACCTTCTCTCATCTACTTCTTAAACTCAAAACGCTAAAATGTCTACTCCCAACTCCCAACATTCGAACACCACCCAAACTCTCCAAACATTCCGTAATCCTACACTCGACCGAATTACCAATATCATCTAACATTCTCTGAAGATGAGGATAGAGCTCTCATCAAAATATTCATGAGTTTGAGCGAGGATCCGATCAAAGCATCTAACCGGACGTATACCAACATGTTCATTGATGTCAAGAAGATTTGGTATCAAAATCTTCAAGATGGCCATCCTCTAACCGGCCTCCGCGTCTGAACTACTAATTCACTACATGGGAGATGGACTCGGATGAAGGAAGATGTCAGCCACTTTGTCTCAGCCTATTACGATGCGAATCGTGAAATTGGTGGTAAAAGTGGTCAAAATGAGGATGATGTTATCCGGCTGGCAAAAAAGCTATACAAACAATCATGAACATTGTTGGCACGAGATGAGAGACTATCCATTCGTTCTAGTTTGTTGTTGTGAGAGCCTCAAAGACGAGTTCGACATTTGATTCGTTCTAGTTTGTTGTTGTGTCCTTTCATAAAAGTTCGTCTAGGATTTCAATATTATAGCTTGTTGTTCTTGTTCTTAGTTGTTGTTGTAATCGTCTGATTTCATCTTATTAAATTCTAACACTTGTTTTAAAGATGTAATTTGATTAATTTTAACTTTCAACCACTCTTAAAATATGTTAAATTTATTAAAAAATAATAAATAAATAAAAAAATCACTGTTCATGATCGTTCGGATAATTCATTGGACATGATTTTCGAGTTTTACCATTACAAGTCTCCACGTCGGTGGGGTAAAACTAAAGTAAAAAGACTTTATCCACGACGAAACCAATCGCCAAACGCATCGTAATCTTCATCCACACGCTTCACGAATTCCCAAAACAACTCCAATCCTCCAAAATGCCATATTAAAAGCACACCACTAGAACAAGCGGGAAAATCCATAAACTCTTTCAAAATTCGAACTCCATTTCACCCCATTTTATTCCTTTCCACAGATCTTCAATTCATGGTTACACTTTCTTCTAACAACTGAAAATGGAAGACACGGATGATTTTCACACTCTCAAGAGGAGGGATCTACAGTCATTATGCAAGAAGCACCATATTCCGGCGAATTTAACAAACCTGGAAATGGCCAACAGGCTTACCCAACTCCTTAAGGTAAATTACCGTGTTTCTCGATTCTTCATTTTTCTTGAAATTGGGTGTAAATTTCGAATTCATTTGAATCGATTTTGTTTTTTTTCTTCTTTTGTTTGAGTTTAGGTGAAGGAGAAGCAAGTAGTTGAGAAGCTTGATGTGGTGAGTGAAATTGAATCCGATCAGGTGCGATTTAGTCCTGATAATGAGGTTTTAGAGTTTACGGGTGAACGGAAAACAAGTAGGATGAGGTATAAGAGGATGTCTAGTGTACAAGTTGTAAAAAGTTATGATTTGGATACTGAATTTGGGGTGGGAGAGAAGGTGTTGGCGGAGACGGATTTGCGGGGAATGAAGAGGAGAGAGTTGCAGGGACTGTGTAAGAAGCATAAGGTTCCGGCTAATTTGAAGAGTGAGGAGATGGTGAATAGGCTTGTTGAACTATTCAAGGTAAACTTTTACTTTTTTTTGTATTTGTTTTAAGAATGTTTATTTATTTTCTGTAGATTGATTGTTTGATTCGATATGGGTCGGATTTTAGGAGAAGGTGAAGGATGGCTCTGAAGAGGTGATGATTGAGAAAGATGAGAATATGAGTGAATATGATGAGGAGATTGGGGATATGGGGGTGAGGAAGAAACCTAAGAAAGTAAAATTTAGCCCTGAACATGAAGTTATTGAGTTTACTAGGCAACGTGCGACTGGCAGAGGTAGGAGGAGTTCGGTTTTGAGTAGAAATAGTAAGGTGCCCGTTGTAAATGTTAATGGTGCTGAATTGTGCGGAGATAAAGTGGGTAGGATTGTTAGGAAACGGAAGGGCGGAGTGGTTAATGAAATTGCAGAGGAAGAAGTGGTGGGTGAGCCTCCAGTTTTGTTGAGGAGATCGAGTAGGAGAGGCAATGCGGTTGAAAGTTCAGAAATGGAGGTTGGAGGTTCTCAAGTGGAAATGGAAGGTTTTGGAGCAAAGATTGAGTCTGGGGAAAAAATTGAAACAGTGCCTCAAAATCAAGACACAGTGAAGGTGGAGTCACGAAGAAGTAGGCGGAAATCTGTGTTTCTATTGCAGGAACAAAAGGAAATTACAGAAGGATGTGGAGCTAAGGTTGATTCCGGAGCAAAACTTGAAACAGTAACTGAAAACCAAAAAACAATGAAGGTGGAGCGTCGAAGCAGTAGGCGGAAGTCTGTGTTTCCGTCACGGGAACAAGTGAGCAATTATGAGAACGAATCAAAGAAACAAAAGAACAAAAAAGTGTCAAAGAGCAAGGTGGGTGTTACAGGAGAGAACAGTGCGGGCGATGATTCACATATAGACCAGAAAGATTCACAAGTAGTTCCTGCATGTATAGCGTCTGTATCAGAGGTTGCAGAAAGCATAAACCTAGCAGATTTGAGCAGAAATAACATCGTAGAGACAAGTAAACTTGAGATGACGCCGCTGTCTGTTATGAATTCTAGTTTAGAGATGCATGAGGAGAAGTCCGACACTCTGCAGAAAAGTCATACATACTGCAGAAAAGAAAACTATGACATGGTTGTGGAAAAGGCTAATTTATCACCAGAAGCTGATGTACATGATTTAGTTGAAGAAAGTACCTGCATTGCACATAATAATGGTGACAATGCAACTCAAGTGGTTAGCCTAACTGATACTTCCAGCTTCTGTGATACAGCCGATTGTGATGAAGTAATGGAAGCTTCAGATGATTTTTCCAGTGCAGCCTTTGCCAAGACTAGCCTGTCAACTTATGGTACCTCCACTAAAGATGATCAAGCTTATTTCAAATGTAACATATTCTTTACTTGATCTGCATGTTATGTTTGTGTTTGTACAGTTATCTGTCGTGTTAACTGCTTTGTTGTGCCTTCAATTGATTTGCAGCTGAACTGGAAGTTATGGAAGGTGAGTTGGACAAGTGCATAGAACTGAGTTTGGATTTAGTTGATGTCACTGACGAAACAAAATGTGTGCCTACTCATGAGAATCATGATGCTGTTGAACCTGTATGCATGGATGATAATATTCCTGCCATTGAATTTGTTGGCATTGACCACTTGAAAGTACTAGAGATTAGGCCAGAGGAGAAGAATGGAGATATTGTACAGAGAACTATACACAAGTCCATGGACCAGACATTTTTAGATGAGGGGTATAAAGCATTAAGTCAATCTGTTGATATTTCTGATGTTAATATACATGTGTCAGGTATGTTTTTTAAAGCATCTTCTTTCGTTTACGAAATAGGTTGGTTTACATATCATCTTGAATTTACTATACCTGGTTATGTTTCAGAGGGAGAAATTGATTCCACTGTGTTGGAGACTGATCTAGGACTTGCGCAGCCTTCAGCAGCTAAGTTAATGATAGAAAAAAGGGACTGTTTATTAGATTCTAACAGAAGTGCTTGTGTAAAGGAAGTCAGTGATGAGTATGCCTCTGCTAGGGATTCTAATGGATATGGGCTGGTTCATGAAATAAGCAATGTGGTGGATATATTCTTAAAGGATCACATAGAGGTTGGTCTGGACGAGAACGAAGTTCACTTTGGTGGTGGACAAAGTGCAACTAGAGTCTCGTCACTAAGTGAAGCAATTGCTTGTGATCATTATTGTTCCAAGGATGTGGATATCTCTACTGGAAGAACCAAGTCTGAAGCAGGTTTGTAGCTCAATATCATATAAAGAACAAATAATTCAAATTAAATAGTTTTTTCAGTATGTATGTTGTATCAGCCTCAAATGATACTGTCTGTAATTCTTTGCGTGGTTAACAATCCCAATTGGATTCTGTACTTCCCAGAAAATGACCTGCAAGGGGCCAGTGATACTTTATATGGTTTCTGTGAAGATGCCGAAGAAGGTAGATTTGTTGATATTGGCCACGGCAGCATGTCTGGAGGAAAAATGTCATCTTATGAAACCGTTCGAGGGGATGAACACAGAGTAATTAATATTGATGATACTCAAAAGGCGGGTAAGATGTTGAACACTTACTTTAGATTATATGTTAGCTGGCTAGAATCTCTCTCTACAATTTTTTTTCTTTTTTTATCTGACAGAGGAACGGAAAAGTGCTTCAACAGATGATGTTTATGTTACAGAATCTTGTGAAGCTATGCTAGTTGATACTGTGTGCAGTGACATATCTGGCAAAAAGATGTCCATGGAAGAGATCACGAGAGATGATGAATACGAAACTCTCAAGGAGGCTGATGAAAACTTTAATATTGATTCTGCTCCGGATCCAGGTATGTTGAGCACTTGCAATTTTCGAAATAAGCTGGCTTAAGTATCCAATTTATTGGTTTTCATTTGACAGAGGAACACAAATTATTACCAGCAGTTTGAAATCTTTTCTCCTTTTCTAATTTAATCATCAACCTATCTTGTCAGATTCAGAAAACCGGTTTCAAGCTTCGGTGGCGACTTTACTCAACAATGAGAAATGTATTATGGAAGAAAAAGATTCTCTTGGTGCACATGAATCTTGCGAGGAGAAGTATCCAATCATCAACATGGATGAAGAAGATACACATGAAGCTTATGAGAAGTTGACTGCATCAGAGCTGCATAATCTGACTAGCTCAGTTACTCAAAGTTTTGATGTGGAAGCCAAAGCTAGCAGCTCTGCAGGTCAAACATGTAATGAGGAAGCTATAGCTACTAGCTCAAAAGACAATGGTATTGGAGCTTGTGTTTACCCATGCAATGATGCTGTGCAACTTAGTGAAGTGGCGATTAGTCCATCCGATGCTGATAATCAGAGGCAGAATGTTCCTGAGAACAAATGTGATTTCACTGCGTTGTCTATGGAGAAGTGTTTTATGAAGGAAACATTTATTGATGGTGTTGTAGCGTCTTCTGAAGTGGAAGTTGCAATGGATTATGCTTGTGGTGACCCAGATGATCAGATAGGCAATGATGAAATGGTTCTAGCATCTATCAATCAAGAATCCAGCCCTGCGTCTGTTTCTGGAATGAAAGGTGATTCAACTTCTTCAGCTACTGCATTGTCAAGTTTTTAGCTATAATTCCTTTGTTATACATGAGCAATGTTTCAAGCTTCTGTTTCTTAATATTTTATGCTGAAAATGAACTTCAGTTGTTATTTGCAACTCCTGTAAATTGTAAAGCTAATTGCGTGCATGATGACATATCTGGTTATGTTTCAGAGGGAGAAATTGATTCTACTGTGTTGGAGACTGATCTAGGACTTGCGCAGCCTTCAGCAGCTAAGTTAATGATAGAAAAAAGGGATGAGTATAGAGCTGAAGAAGAAATTCCTGATAAGGCTTTAAACTCAGATTTAGCTAAAGCCACTGAAGATTTCTGTTTATTAGATTCTAACGGAAGTGCTTGTGTAAAGGAAGTCAGTGCTGATTATGCCTCTGCTGGGGATAATGGAGATGGGCTGGTTCATGAAATAAGCAATGTGGTGGATATATTCTTAAAGGATCACATGGAGGTTTGTCTGTACGAGAACGAAGTTCATCTTGGTGGTGGACAAAGTGCAACTAGAGTCTCGTCACTAAGTGAATCAATTGTTTGTGATCATTATTGTTCCAAAGTTGTGGATATCTCTACTGGAAGAACCAAGTCTGAAGCAGGTTTGTAGCTCAAGATCATATACGGAACTAATATTTCAAAATAAATAGTTTTTTCGGTATATATTTTGCATCCGCCTCAAATGATATTGTCTGTAAATCTTAGTGTGATTAACAATTCCATTGGGATTCTATAACTCCCAGAAAATGACCTGAAAGGGGCCATTGATACTTTATATGGTTTCTGTGAAGATGCCGAAGAAGGTAGATTTGTTGATATTGGCCACGGCAGCATGTCTGGAGGAAAAATGTCATCTTATGAAACCGTTCAAGGGGATGAACACGGAGTAACTAATATTGATGGTACTCAAAAGCCGGGTAAGATGTTGAACACTTTAGATTATAAGTTAGCTGGCTAGAATCTCTCTACAATTTTTTTTTCTTTTTTTTTCTGACAGAGGAATAAAAAAGTGCTTCAACAGATGATGTTTATGTTACAGAATCTTGTGAAGCTATGCTAGTTGATATTGTGTACAGTGACATATCCGGCAAAAAGATTTCCATGGAAGAGATCACAAAAGATGATGAATACGAAACTCTCAAGGAGGCTGATGAAAACTTTAATATTGATTCTGCTCCGGATCCAGGTATGTTGAG
>JAYMSP010001606.1:0-30419 GCA_036897095.1 Plantago elongata | reverse complement strand
ACTTGATAATTGCATCTGCTCGTTCCAAATAACAGGCATTGGTACCGGTTCCAAATATCACAGCAGCAACTGTATCTCCGTCGTGATAATGACCAAGAGCCAAAGTACCCACCATATCGTTTATCTGCTCAAAAAGGGGCAACATATATTATGTGATTGCAAGATTTGCATTCTAAATTGAAGCACAATTGCTCAAAAGAAACAAAATATGATTATGAAGGCGCTATTATAACACAATTTATATATAATTAAACAAGCATGTGTAGTTCTGGTCATCAAAAGAGAGTGATAGAACATCTGACAGATAAATCCACCATAATGAAATCAAACACAGACTCTGTTACTACATAAGCCATATGCCGGAAGATGATGAATAAGTGACTGAACACGGATGAATGCATCCACAGCAACAAGAAACACAGAATGACCACTCATTCATCAAACAAAACTAAAGGAATTCTGAATAAAAGAGAAAAGGTTATTGCAAAATTGAATCCCAGTGGTATCATGAGACAAACACACGTAAATAATTTGGTTTTGATTAATGTTCTGTGCCATCAGAGACAATGCACATTTAGATGCTTTGATGTTGATGGTACAATAATCAACAGACAACTTGATAGATGATAAATGCCCCAAATATGTGACATCAGAAACAATATTAATCTACCAATGAATGCTAGTAAGCACTGAAATTGCATGTATGCTAGTCCCCCACAACAAACATTAATTAGGCAAATGGGCAGGAGTAGCCCTTATATTGTTCTGAGGAAATAGGGAACTTACAAGAGCAGCCACTCGCAAATTCAGGGATCTTCGACATATTGCCTGCTGCAGGCATACAGAAACATCTCTACCAACCTGCAATCAAGTGCATCAAACTGCATCAATATAACCTTCTATAAGTCAAGATACTAAATAACCTCAGTTTTAACTTTTTAAGAAAAAATAATAAGATACAGGTCGCCTCATTTTAACAAGGTCATGCAAATCACTAGAGTCAAGAGCCATTGACTAGCACAATAATGAAACTTGTGTCCATGCAGCACCACCACCACCAATTTGTGTAGGATAGACTAACGGCTATTCCTTCAATTTGCAGGTTCCTCGATGACTTACGATGATGTCACACAACTATGCATTGCAAGGAGAAAAGGACGAATGACGCATATACAGGGAAAACAGTTACAGCTAGATAAATAACTCCAAACATTTTTAAAGTTTAGCAAACATTTGGAACATAACCTACTTAAACCAGCATTGATATTCGCAGGCTGAACAAGACCAAAGGGAACAAAACGAGCAACTAACCATGTCTTCGATAGAAAATCCTTTTGTCCACTTTATTAAAGTCCCTGATGAAGAGGAAGTTTGTTTCACCGGAAATGAAAATGTAAAGCCAAGCTCTCTTTGTTCTCCTTGTGGAGACTCAGACGAATTTACTTCCCTTGCAACAAAGTCTTCCAAAGATGTTGCTATAAAATTAAAAAGCTCCTACAAGAGAAAGCATAATTAAGAGAACAAATATTAGGACACCCAAAATAAGGACCAAATGATTTTGGACATAATGAGTCAATGTAAATTCACATAATTCAAAGAGCAAACGTGCATGTGCTAAGCACCTCGCTTGTACTGGTCATCAAATGTTGTGGAATGGGTTGGCGTTCTACGTCATGTCTAATGACAGCAGACCTATGGCCCACCAACTGAACCCTCAGGACCCGGAAATTGGTACCACCAAGATCTAGCGCATAATAAGTTCCTTTCTCGTTCCTGGTAAAAAGAAGGGTCAATAATCACTCAGTGCTATTTCACACATGTTGAAGAATCACAGCATCCCACCGAACAATAAGTTTTCTTTTAAAACAAAATCTACCTATGACCTATTTCAAATTTATTGTTTGAAAACTGGGCTAGCAGGGAAAGTTAAACAAAACAAAAGAAAGAAAAGAAAAGCAAAAACAAAGAGCAGCAAAGTAATAAATGCAGCCAAGTTAGCATTACACTTGGCAAGTAGCAGCATCATACCAGCAAATATATTCCATATTAGCATAGTTTCCCAACCAAATACACGGCAAGCAAACAAAAAAAGAACACGCAAACAGCAAAAGACGCGATTCACTTATCCAAACCAACAAAATAACATTTAGTGCACAATGTACCATCTCATAAGTTCCAAGTATCACATAACCAATGTTTATGTGAATAAATACATACATACTCACCCTTACAAATAATCAAAACGATCTTATGTAAAGCAGACCGATCACCAAAATGACCAAAAAACAGCAAGCTCCAGAAAGCATGCTCTCCTACAGAAGGTCGAGAAAAACGAACCAACTAAAACAAAAAGAGTTCCAGACATTAAATGCCGCATAGCATAAATGACGAAAACCACGTATTCATGAAGCAATTTTTACATAACTATTCGGGACTTGACTTTCTCTACTCTCTAGAATCTTTACCAAGACACACAACACTAATTATTTCAGAATTTAAACACTGCACAACTAACAAAATTGATTTAAAAGAAAGCAACTATATATACGTTCGTCCACATTTAAACTCAATCCAACAAAAAAAAATTCACAAATACAGCAAGATAAATATCCAGTCAATCCAAAACAAGAACTAAAACACCAATGTGTACGGAAACAACAACAACAGTAACAAGCTTATCAACAATCCATCCACTCATACCCAATAGGCAGCTTATGCACGTAGGTAAGCAGCATCTTCAGCTTCGAACCGCCTTCCGACGCCAGCCCCGCGTGCATCTCCACCGCCATCGCATCCACCACCTGCCTCAGCCTCCCCACTGGAGTCGCACACCCTTCCTCCAGCTCCTCCAACACCTTCACCGCCCTCCTCCACCCCCTCCGCCTCCTCACACTCTTCCCTACCAACAACGCCGCCACTACACACGCCGCCACCGCACATCCTGTCACCACCGCCACCTCAACCTTCCCCATACACAATATCAACCGTGTCTCCTCCTTAATCGACCTCAATCGTCCTTAATCGAGCCGATACTCAATCTACCATATCTACTCTCACTCTGTATAAACCAAAACGATATAAAGCTAAACAAAACTCAACGAAACGATTCCTTAATCGACTGTACCTATCCTCACTATATTTGTATATATATAACCAAAACCAAACGAGATGAAATCAAGCGATGAAACGGAGGTTTGTTGGAGTGATCAGACGAAATCGGATTTTCCGGTGAGAAACGGCGTCGTGTGTTCTTCTGCTTGTGTTGGTGGAGAGTGTGGAGAAACGAAGAAGTGTTGGATTGTAGAGAGAGAAAGGGTTAAATGGAAGAGAGAGAAAGTGAGTGTTATGGGAAAGCGAAGTGTTGGGTACTTATAAGGTGGATGAAATGACGAGAGTGACCCTCAGGAAATGCGGAAATGACTGATTTGTTACCTTTTCGACATGGCGAGGTGGATTCTGCTTTGACTGCTTGGAGAATTTGTGTGGAATTTTTTACGGAAATGGCTTTGCCTTTTCTTCTTTTCTTTTTTTGTTGCTTTATACTGGATCCTAGGGGTGGATCCGAAGTTTGAGAGATCGTTTGATATACAATTTGAATTGATAAAACTCAATTCAAATGAACAGGCTATTTAAATTAAATTTTACCAATTTAAATCGTACAACATATAATTCTAATTTGTGCTTCATATTTGTTAGTAGCTTTCAATTTTGGGAGATTTGGTGTTGAATGTTGTGATTCATGTTGATTGGGACATTGGAAGTTATATGATATTTTGTGATTTTAATGTGTATCTCATTGTCATTATTATTATATTTACTATTGATTTTGTTTGATTATTAATATCATTTTGTAAGTTTTGTGGCCGAATTTTCACGTAATTTACGTAAATGGACTCGAATTTATCATGAAATCATTCAACTTTATTACGAGTACATGTGATAAAATAATTATTCTAACGTGGTTAAAAAGTACTTCGAATATAACGAACATAATTGAAGTGTAATTGAGTGCAAATAAAGCATGATACGAGGATATGAGGAAGTGAAGTATTTGCTTACTACACACGTACTTCAAAGTCTTTCACATGTGTTATTACTTATAATTGTAGGTTAAATTTCCGTTTAATAGTTATAGGTCGAATGTTACATCCATTTCAAAAGGTTGTGACCTCTCTTATTGAACTACGAAAAATGGTCACTGTTAAAGATTGTGGCACTAGCCCTGCAGAATAATGTATAGTATCTTTAACCTAGAGCATAATGATATACTCATCAGCGTATATTAAATGAATTAACTTAACATACATTGATCATAATGTGGATATCGGATTAATCCGAACCATATCCAATCCGAATCTTACGGATCGTTTTCGATTTATCCGAGTTCGGATCAGATGAATCCGTCACAATCCTATAATCCGAAATTTTACAATATAATCTAATTTCTTTTCCACACCAATGCCTTGAGTTGAACGTAAATAACAAAAGATTAAAAAACACATAAATTTGAGCATCAAAAGCTTAAATTCAAATATATAATGTTTTACATATAAAATTTAAAATAATAAATATTAAATATGCATAATTAGTCAAAATAATAATAACTAAGTTCAAAGTTCGTAGTTTATAGTTCAAAATAATTTTTATATATACCTTAGGTTTATATCCTAGTGTGTGTGTGTGTGTGTATCATATTGGATCGGATAATCCGCGAATTTACGGATCGGATTGAAAAATTCAAAATACTAAAAAACCTCAATCCGAAATCCAATCCAAAATGTTAGGATTGGATTGGTTCGGGTTGGATTTTCAGATCGGAGCAATTATGCCCACTCCTACATATTGGTTATGTTTATCACTAGCTTTTCAGTTAAATTTTTAGCTCAATGAGTTTTTCTTTATAAAAAAACTCGCGACGTGAACGCGCACCTTTTCAAACAAACTAATTTGAGAAGCTAATTAAGTTAGCTTGTTGAATAAAAAAAATACTTATCCAGCTACCTTTTCACCTATCAACTAACTTTTCAGCTAATTTTCTTAAACAAATTCATATACAATCACATAATAGATTGTCTCCGACATATTTAGACTTAAATTACCAGTATACTGTATAGTTTAAAAAGTCGTCATTTTCTCAAAAATCCTAACACGGCCCCCTAGTCCCTACCACAGCATTTCAAAAATGGCAGACGAGACTTGCTTCTCAAATTTCATGTTTAGTAGTCACCTAACCCTCACAGGAGTCCCTAATCAACACAAACACAATTCAAGCGTGCACTTATTAAACTTATATAATCATCATAACCCATTATCTTGCAAAGTAGACAGACAATTCATTAAAATTGCATCTAATTCTGATTCTCATGGTTAAATTAATAAATCACGTGGGATTCTAACTCTCAACTAAGACAAAAATCAATTAATTTATTTATTCTTTAAATAACTCAAAAATCGTGGAATCAATTCACTCCAAATCTAAACAAACAAGTCAATGAAGTGATAAAAATGCGTATCCAAATATCCATGATTCTTCATTCCATCAAACAGTCAAGGGGCAAGAAAGGCATTTCGAATAATTTCCACTTTAAGAAAGAATAAGAAAGAAAAGAAAATAGAAATGATTATTAGTAGTATAAGTATAAGACTATAAGTAGTGGACAAAACGGCGACGTAGTAGCTGCGTAATTCAGATCCCCGTACAAGGATTACATTAACAGCTGTGATCTGCTAATTCCAGTTGTCAACTTTCAAACTAACCAGTTTTTGCAACCCCATATCCGTACTGCTTCTAACTTGCTCTTTTTACTGTTTCATCACTCATCTTTTACTGTGTCGGATTAATCTGTCTCATGATAAATGTCACGTTTAATTACTGTATTCTTTTCGAATTTTAATTTACACCATAAATTACTTGTAAATTCGATCATAAGTAATGGAGAAAAGGTGAGAAGAAGAGTAGAGAAGATCTTGTTGTTGTTGTTGAAGAAAGTCAGAGTTATAAATGTGGACAAAATATGGGGCATTTGTATAGCATTCAATAGGTAATTGATGTGGGGCATGACTCATGATCTCTCTTCTCTAACCTCATTTATATCTACTACTCTCCTTTTCATCATCAATTTTTTTCACAACCAAGATCATTTCCATTTAATGACTCACTAATTTCAAAGATCTAGCTTCACCATTCAAATTTGATGATCAAGTAATAAATTTCTCATTTAGTAGCATGATTTTATGTTCATAACTATCAATATCACATAATGAACTGTGACTTACATATGTACAAATTATATACACCGAGATAAATAATTAAAATTGTTTTATGTTTCAATTTATAATGTGATGAGTTGAATAACTTACGTAAAGATTCCGTTTCATATAATGAACTGTATCGGTAATTTAAGTAACTCGAGTAGAGTAGAAAAGATGAAGTGGGTACCCAAGAAATCTATGTCCGTGAGAAAATATATTTGGTCTAAATTGAATCTTTGACGATGACATATAGCCGATTGATTAAATTTCAATTGTGACCAAGTTTAGGCAACTAACTTAACTCGTGTTAGAAATTAGTACCAGTAGTATAGTTGGTGCCGTTAGGTACGTGGAAATATTTTAATCCATGATTTGAGACTTGACCATAATCCATGTAGACTCATCCAATTAAGTTGAAGTTGAGTTAGTATCAATTCATTTTGCTTCGCTTTAAACACGTGCTCAATAGTCAATACAATGTTTTGGCACATCCTTGCTGGTAGAAAGGTGGACCATTGTTCAAATACCAGGCCCCAGGGCGCCAGGTTAGTGGTTATGGTTAGCGGACCGGTCCGTTTCCGTTCATACGGAATGTTTACCTGTTATACTGTTTATATTCGCAAATTCGATATTATAATTTTAATAGGATATAAAGAATATGACATGAGGTTGTGATGTTAATCTGTTCCAAACAATCCATCATTTATAGTACTTTGCGTTGTTGAATAAAATGAACGTAAACTAGATTACGGTTGGATCCATTTTAAAAATGTAATTTTTATATTTAGGGTTTAATAAATTTGGTGAGTATACGTAAAATTATTAGATCCCTTATTTTCCTGGGTAAGATAAAATGAGGTAATCACTTTACTAAAAGTTATGGAATTGTCACTAGCTCGATACTCCTACTATATGAAAAATTATTTTGCCGTAGAAATTATTGGAGACACCAACTTTTTGTAAAGGGATTCCACAAATGAAATGTCAAATGGCCAATAATACATCACAAGAAATTTGTACAGGTCGTTTTTCTTGTCTATAATTGAATCTTGCACTTCTTCAAGTTTTTGCCACTGAATAAATTTTTTTTTTTAAATCTATTGAGATTCATAATCAACTCTCATCGTCCAAATATACCCTTTCATGTATGTTCCGGGGATGCAGGTTTCAAAAGTTTAGTTTTCTTTGCAAAATAAAAATTCATACGATTCAACAAGTTCGACTAGTGAAGTTCATCGTCCGTGGCTTAAATTGTTAGTATAAGTCATAGATACACTATTCCCCCAGAAAAATATTATTAGGGCAGTGGAATTGTTAGCCTGAACAAAATTTATCCTTTAAGAAAATAATCAATTTCTTTCTTTTCTTTAAACGGTTAAAGAGTAATTCAAATCTTCAATCAATAAGTGAAACATATTATCAACCTAGTTGTTTTCATTGTTAAAACAATCAAAATTTATGATATTAATTCATGAGCAAATAAGTAGATTAACAATACTGAAAATAGCATGTGGTCCTAATGTCAAATAGAAACAAGAGAAACCAGCACAGATACACGCAGCTATGTTTCTTCTATTGGATTTGTCAATGGTTTAGGTCAATCAAATTAAAAAGCACAATGGTACCAAAATAATTTTAATCAGGCAACATTAGGTAGCTATCAAATATAGTATTGAACTGAAATAATTGGAAAGAAAATGAACCGTCTATGTATTTGATCGCGGATATAAGTTTGAGTTCGCGTATCCAACCCTTAAATTCCGAGTTTATATGTATCACCAATAAAATTTAGAAAGTTTTAATATATTACGTCAATTACATATTTAGTTTTAAAATGTACATACCTAAATTCTGTTCATTTATCCGTGCGATTACAAATCGATACATATTACAATTACAACATATTCAGGCAATAAATATGTTCACTCTATATATTATCACACACGTTGAATACACCACAATAGTAATTAAGGATCAATAATAATGTTCATCTTCTTGCAGGGAAACTATAAATCCTTCGTAGATTCAAAATTTAAAGACATTAAAGTTGTTAGGTTCCAACAAGGTAATCAATCCAACGATCTCGAACTCAACCAACAAATAAACGTAAGAAGATAAGTAAACACACACCACAAGATTACGTGTTTCGACAATTGACTACATCCACAAAATACCAAGATTTCTATTAACCAAGATTCAAAACGCAGTATACAAGGAATCGAACCAAACTACCAAGCTGTCCAGCTCTGTTCTCTCTTCCTCATTGTATTTCTCTCTAGAAATCTCAATGTGTTTGCATATATTTTCTCATGATTTATTCTAGTACCTACATGTGTGTATATATACTAGAGGAAATCAACATATATTCCATTTCTTAATCACAAATGAATTATATCCGAACTAGAAAAGAAAACTTTGTCTTTAAGTAAAAGAATCCCAGTAAAATTCGACTTCTAACTGTTTCCTGTGTCTTTAGTATTATCGCCACATCACACAATTCATGTATTTTTGGTATATTATGTTCTATTATTATCTTTAATATTAACATAACCAGTTTCACAAAAACTCCGAAGCCCAATCAAAAATTTATCATTCTCTCCACCTAATAGGAGTATTTCGACGTAACCATACCTCATTTCCTTGATAATTTTTTGCCCATTTATTCATCAGTCTATTAATTTACCTTAAAGAAAAGCTTTTAGACCAACCCCGCATAGCAATTATTCTTTTTCATAAATTCATTTCTTTGTCATTTGTGATCATTTTTTTCTTTTTTTAAAGAATGTTGCAGTATTAGTTTTAGTCTTGCAATTTTGGAGTGTAGTTTGTAACTTATAAATTGTTCACTAGATTACTTAATGTGTGGGACAAAATCGACTTGTCTTCTCTGGTGGGTTTTCATTTAATTTACTACCTCGATCCATTTCTAAATACACCTTACAAATTCTGTAGAACTACAAAAAGTCCAAGTATAACATGATAAGTGTCTAGAAGCCCACCACCGCACCGAAAATTCATCACGATAGTCACTTTCGAAAAAGAGTCGGATATTGCTCGTTTCATTCAATACACGTATTGAAAAATCGATGAGAAAGAGAAATATTTTTCTTTAATAGTTTGCGATTGAAGATATCAATCACCGTCATGAGTTACATAAGATTTGGGATGCAAACGTTGCAATGTGATGTGTAACATGAGGTGGATTCATGACCTTGAGATCGATAGCCAATGGTGGAGTAATTCAAAACTTACTACTAAAACTGCATTAAAATTTTTGTCATATTCGTAGAAGTCGCTATCGAGAAGCACTATTTATAGCTTAGTTGTTGAGAGCATGTAAAGTGTACACATCACAAACATCCAATTGGTTGCAATTTGTCAATGTATATTTTGTTCAATCATGACATTCATTCTTGTTAGTTGGATCTCCCACCTATTCTTTTCAACAGCAGCCCAAGTAGAATTTCTTTTTCTAAATAATAATCCCAATTCAATTCACATCTATATATATAAAAAAAATTGAATCATAATTTAAAGTCTTAAAATAAAATGTCAACATGTAATCCTTTGTTAATTTGGTTTTTCTCTTTGTGGTTATTCCTTCGTGAACATTCTTTGTACTCGTATTGTTATTAATAAAAAATTTAACTGCTTCAAAAAAAAGTATTACATGTGATCTCGACTTTATTCATTGGATTACATCTAAGGTATTATTCAAACAATATACTCTCTCCGTCCCAACTTCATCTTCTCGTATTCTATTTTGATTAGTCTCAACTTCATCTTCTTATCCATTAAATTAAAAATCTATCTCCTACTTTATACAATGTCTCATATTTTATTTATTTTTTTCTATTATCACCATCTCTCATACTTTATTCACTATTTTTTCTACTCATTATATTTTCTCCTACTTTATTTACTTTTTTTTATTAATATTTGTGTCTGGCCCCACATGAAGATGAACTCGAGATGGAGGGAGTAAAATTAAATTTCAATTTATTGTTAATGCCATACATAAACATTTAAGGCCACTTTTTGATTCGATAAAGTTGCTCATGCACTTATTAAAGTGAAAACAATATCATCTGTAACAGATTCAAAATTTTCTTCCGATTAGTTATGTTACAAGGTTCCACTACAAATATGTATCGAAGCATTTCAGATGTATTTTCTCAGTTTCATTATTATGTTCGTGTGAGAGTCGAGAGAGAGACGGAGGTGGATGGACCAAGGTAGCACCACCAACCAACCAAAAGAGTGGAAACAAAGCATAGAACAAGAGCTTTAAAGACATCACAGTCTAGACCGACCTTTGTTTTGTAGGGTACCCTACCCCCAAACAAAACACACACAGCTAGCTAAGGCAAACAAAGCTAGCTGCTTCCCATTTTGAACAGCTCATTGCCAAACGATTTCCCACATCTTAATAAATTTCCGATTCTACCCTTCCCACGAGATTCTAATCCTATGTAGCTGCAGAGCCACAACTTCATTTCTCCGCGTCACGACACACGTCATTTGTCACGTGATGACCGACACGTCACGTGGGGCCCCTTTTCATCTCGTTTTTTTTTTTGTCATGATACGACATTAATCCAAGGTCGGTGGAAGCAATTATACTTTATTAATTACAACAATTTTCTCCCACCTCTTTGTAATAGTTGTTTTTACGACTAATTTAATTAATTAATTAATTAATTAATTGGTTGGGTTGATATTGATGTGCCGTTTGGATTGGTTTAACTCACAATTATGCAGTCCTAAATCACCAGATTATTAAACTTGTTTGCAATTGACTAATGTTTTTAGTGAATACATCTTACAAGCATTCATTTAGGGTAACAGAACAGAAAATTTCAAATAAGTAATACAATTATAGTCCACCTTACCACACAGTAGAGACAATTTGGTGAGTTTGTAAATTCATATTACTTTCCAAACATATAGCAAGCCATTACTTCTAAGAAACTGGTTGAATCAGCTAATAGTAAATAAGATTTGGTATCTATAATTTAGCGTATCACATATAAACGCATAGCAACGGAATGGCATGAACTAGTAGCTAGTAACTCTTCCAATATATCTCCCAAGATCAATTCTAAAGTCACTGCACTTAAATGTTTGCATTCTAATTACATTTGCGGTAATCAATATCCTATCGTGGCGTACATCTAATTGACTTATCAGTTGGTTACGCTTCTATGTTGGTTTCATGATTCTTGTCAATTCTGACATAAATATAAACACAACGGGAAGACAGGAACAATTCATAACGGGTTCTTTTCATAGATGACTAGGTTTTTTCTTTTCTTTGACAATTTTTCCTTATGTTATTCCTAGTTTATCCATCCTTTTTCGAGGCAAGTTTCCAAATCACGCACATAATTGATACATACACAATGCATTTTTGAAAGTAGTAGAAGTGCAAATATGAAAGTTGTTGTGTCAAAATCAACTTTGCAATGTCTATGTGTGGAATATAAAGGTCCTCCAATTATTGATTTGGGCGGCTTATATCTCAACCTTTAGTCGCCATCGTTCACCCTTTTCCTCCCCTTTCCTACAAAAGGCAAATCTAATTGTCCCAACACACATATTCGTCACATTAAAAACACTTTCAAAGTCAAGCAAAGGTCATTTTGTACAATTAACATCGTTTTCATTCAACCCACGAAGCTAATGCTTGATTCATTGAACAAATACCACAAGCTCTAACAAGTGCCATTTCTTGCCCACCTCACAAATTCCCAAGTAATCTATCCCACGATTTGGGTTTTAAGATAATCGAACACTATGATGTAATCGGTTGATCTCCTAGGATCTAATATACCCTTGTTTTAGAGTCCGAATGTACGGCTCAATTAGCCAACTCAAATTACCACTTGGTTGCACATACACAGCCAATTATGTATGTCATCTGAAAATCTACCTCGCTAAGCAGAAAAGAAGCACAAATAAATCAGTTGAACCTTTCAATATACCAAATAATAATCTCTCTACTGCTAGCAAATCCGGTATACATGTTCATTGCTCATAACCAGGCAACCAACCAAAACGATGGTCAAGAATCCCATCAAAGAATCAAGATTAAGTACACTATAATATCGCAACCCATCCCACTCAGACAGATATATGGGGAGGTAACATTTTTGCCGTTGAAGAAGTGTTTCACTCTGGAATACTTTTGGGTTAGTTTAGCACACAAAGCATCCATCCCCAGAAAAGCAAAGTTGGTCTCACTTGAAGGATCATGAAACTGGTCGGCTATGGTAGGCCACAAAAACTCTATGTTGACTAGCTACTTGTCATCACTATGCCGGATTCTGTGATTGTGAATCTGATAAACTTACATGTACAAGAATGTGAAATAGCCTCATCAATACCTTAGACTACAATTGCCTGTAGAATAGAACATATGCTTGGTCATGCTGAACCTTGCTTTCAGGAATTGGTGTAACTGAGGCATCATCGTATCGTAACCATTGGCCATTCGGATGGCGTGCATCTGCAGTGTAATGCCCTTTCGAAGGATCCCTCCCATGATGAGTTACTGAAGCAACAAGTTCATATATTCTTCCCTGCTGTTTAATCAATAATAAAAATGCACTCAGGGGATGGAACATTCAAAGAGAAATATGATACCGGAACTTTCAAAGAGAAATATGATACTGGCAGAAACAGAAAATTAGGAGTCAAGTTAGAAAAGGGATCTCTAGCTTTGAGTTTGTGAGGCAACAAGCACACGTGAGACTAGAGATCCAGAGATTCTGAATTTGGTTGGGGGTGGGGAAGAAGATATTGTTGTATAGGAATAGATATTCCCAGCTTATTGTTGTACTAACAATAAACAATAGTAAGATCAGCAGCACTAACGGGGTCTCAGTTCCATTGGATTGTACACATTCCATTTAGAACGTCCTATTGAATTGTATGAATTCAAACTTAATCTCATAAATCGGTTATTATTAGTGAGTCCTACCACCAAATCAAATAACAAAAAAGACTGCAAACCTCTTAACAACTGATCCGAAAGCAAAAGTATGAGTATTGCCAAGAGAATAATTTGCAATATAATCCCAGTTATTTAAACTCCCAGTTATCTAATCCTAGCAACGGATCCCAAACATAAATCTAAGACTCAAATTAATAGTTGAAACAAGTGTACAAGTAAAATAATAGAATGTTGGTACTCATAATAAATAGAGGAACTAGATAGAGATAAAGAAAGACGGACAAACATCATGGTTTTGATTTAGATTTACAACATCGGTGGAACACATAAGGACGTTTGTTGAAATTTTAATTAATGTTTCGTGTGAAATTACCAATTTTCACATCCAAAATAGCTGATGATGGAAAAATAACATTCAATGAAAAACGTCAGATGACACATGCTCAAACATCAGGGATTTTAATTAAAACTTCTGGGGTATTATTGTTTAAGAACATAGGTCAACCGTTACTTGAAAAGAGTTCGTCTCCCACTAGTTTTTGTGATTGGAAATAGAGCAAAACTTTACCTCTGAGGATGTAGATGCTAACAATTCATGGCCAATAACAAGCTCCAATGGGAAACGGACAGCTTTATGCAGCTTGGTGCTTCCCTGACTCCCATAGCTAAAACGCATCAAGTGCAAAACCAATATCTCGGGGAGCTCCAAAATTTTAACAGACTTGCTGGCTGTGACCACCTCAGCCTAAAATGAACAGATTGTGGTAAATTTTGTGAGTTATCCGAGTGAGATGCTGCATGTCATTATGTACATATAATTTCCTGTAACTTCAGCTGCTAACTGAAACGTAATATTGCAGCTAAATTACCAATCACCCATCAGTGATCACTGATCATATACAAACCAATTAACCAGTAAATGACAGCGTGCATAATAACCCACAGATACAAATAGCACAAACGAGTAGGCTATTGAAAAAGAACAAGATCTGGAGACCCTTTTAAACTAGAGCTGAAAATAAATACCGTAATCATTAAAGCTTCTGAAAGACATGAAGGGAAGTAATGAAGAGACGGAATTTACATTTCCACCAGCAGATGTTCGGTACCCTTCGACAGTTTCTGGAGCAGAGAACATTTCAAGGGCGTCTTCTATTGTACAGACAGGATCAGGGCAAATATTGAGGTGTAGCAAGAGAAAAGGCTGTACAGTTGCTGAAGGCTTGCTACCTGCTCAAAAACACAGCGCAAGGTGGTGAGTTGCCCGGAAGATAGTGAGAACATAAAGTGAATACTAGACTGATACATCCCCAGGTTTCGTTTCCAAGAACTTTGGAAAACTATTGCTAAACCCCAGGAAACAAGGCCTAAGAAACATAATCGTGTTTATTAAAAGATGGCAAAGAAAAACAAAAAAACACATAATGAGGTTTTGTTAAAAATGATTTCCAGTTAGAAACTAAAGGTTGATATCCCCACTCTGGTAGCAGTGTATATCTTCAACTTTGACCATAAGGCCAAAAATGTGGCTTTTAACCAAGCATTCTGTTTTTCTGGCAAGTGGAAAGTATCATCTGAATAGTAGATATGTGATCAAAACATTAACTCACATTGTTTCAACCTAATAGAACAGATTGACAACAGAGACAGCCAACTCATGATGACAGTTCACACAGTAAGAGAGTGGATGAATTGCTTTTCTTATGAAGCATATGCCTTTGATGATCAAGTACAGGTATTATGTTTGCATACGTTAATATTAATTCAACCTACCTTTTGCCTTCACAACACTCATTAACTGACCTCCGAAAATTGAACTCAACTTTGAGGTCGTAAAGCTCTGAGTTCTTGTGATTGCAGTTTTTCTTTTTGGGCCTACAGTTTCCCAATCATCATATTCATCTTCCCCGTCAGTTGAGGATACCAGAGATGCAGTTTTTCCATTTCCATTGACAATTTGTCCATCAAGTTTGAGCAATTCATCGTGCATCTGATGCATGATAAAACTTAGAAATTCTTGAGCATCTTCTTGCCTGGGTAAAGAAAATATTGAAGTTATTAATTTCTCAACAGAGCCACTTTTTGGACTTTTGTCCCAAGTAGTTCTTCACCAAATTCAAATTCAAATTCAATTTGTTTCTTTTCCCTTGAAAACCACATTTCAACTGATGTTATCAAGCGTAAGATAAATGACTACAAAAGACATGCAAATAGTGTGTTTAAACAAACCTAGGTCTGCCTGATAAGTTATCCGGAATATCTGGAGTGAAACTCTTCAATATGGAGTCAAACATGACAGGGCGAAATGGCAGCCCTGTGTTAGGAGCAACAGTTTCAAGGACAACCTTCCCATTTGGCTCGCATATTGATTCAGTGGGCAAGTCAAAATCAGAGATGAACTCGACAAATGCGTGCAGTGTTGGATAGTCAATCTATAACGGAGAAAAATAAAATACAACTAATAAGTTCATGTCATAGCTTTATATATTGTTGTACTGATTCCAGATGGTACCTGATGTATGCTGCAATTACTTAGTTTACGCAATAGCTCAAGAAAGGGTGAGCAGGATAGCAGAGCTTGTAGAGTTGCGTTCAAAAAGCAGAGATTCCCTAAATTGACTAATCCTCGAGGGACAAAGTTTCTAGGAGTTATATTTTGTCCATTTGGTGCATTGGATATACTCCCTTTTTTTACCAATTGGTGATTACCATTGGAGCAATTATTGAAAACCAGACCATCCGAGGGGGACGAGAAGTCACCCTTACTTTGGGAACCAGAATTACCAAGACTTGACTGACTTTCGTAGGTACAATCAGAACTAATCGATGATGAAGCACGCTCTAGGTGGCTTGGCTTCAGTTGTCCGAAATTATCAGTAGGAATTAGTCCAGAGCATCCATTTTCCACTCCCAAAGCAACTTGGTGTTTGTCATCGTCATTTTTAGGGATCCTACAAACATTTTTCCTAGCTGATGAAAACTGGCGTCTCTGAGTTGAATGAGGTTCAGTCAATCTAGCTTCAAATATGCCCGCAGATCTTAGGATTTCAGAATCTAAAGAACCAAATATGATCTGTACATCATTCTTTTGTGGCTCTGGCTTCAAGAATCTGACCTCTTCCTCCGTGAAGGATCCGAAAACCAACACCTGATGATAAAAGGAAAGTAATGTAAAATAAATAAACCACAAAGCTGACTATGTGAGCCATAGCATACATACTCGCTGTGGAGATTGCGATTTATGAACAAAAACCACTTCCCAGATACGGAGTACTAGATTTCAAAGTAAACCGATATGTTTCCGCCACAGACCCCGTTAAAGACCAATGTTGGTAACCAAATTCATTAATTGACAAAACCAGCTTACTGGTCTGACATGCTATACAACAATAGCCTTTTCTTTTCCATCATCATTTGGTGTATAATAAAATAACCATTTAGCTTAAGAAAACTAAAGATCCCATCATTTTAAAACATAAATCATTTTATTACTATTTACAAGAACATATGCTTTCACCCACAAGGATGTGGAATCCGTATATAATAATTAACTGGCCAAAACACCTAAAACATGAGCAACATCTACTAAGAAAAACCAAAGTTTAAATCTCATATCCTAAGAAACGAATGAAAAATCGCGCTCAATGTAAACCTCAAATCCTCCTCGCACTTTCCAAGCTTCACAAAGTCCACAAGCCAGAGCTAACCATTTCTATTATCCTATCAAACTAATCTCAGTCAATTCCATAAATAAGCAAAAATCGAAAACAACACATACTACAATCCTTAAATCACTTCCAGGCCACACCACACCACAAAACCCTCAGTTCAACATCCGTATCGAATTGAGAAACCGAAAATCCATATCAATTTACACCAAATCACCTGTCACCTAAGCACAGAGCAGCAACATGTATCACAGAAAAAACACACCACCCTCAAATCAAAGCTCAACTCACCTTCTCACATTGCCTAACAACTCAATCACCGACACCCAATTCAAAACCCAGCTCAGATTAAGAGCTCAAAAACCCTAGCAGCCGATTTCTTAAACCTAAACCTAAACCCTAACACCAAATACACATCAAAACAGTCTCTATTCACTTCTAAACTACTCATGTATTCCCCTAGCACGTTACCTGACAGAAAAACCAATGGTTTTGTTCGGAAAAAGTAAAAAAATTGAAGTGATGAAAACGAACCTGTTGATGATCAGTCATGCTGAGAATGGCGTCATCGGAGAGGTGGAAAATGAGGCATTGAGGACAAAAGAGTCAGAAAAGGAGAAGGTGATGAAGAAGAGAACAGACATGTAAATGGGAAAATCAATTGTAGAAGAAGGAGAAGAAATATGGTGCAGAGAGTGAGATGGAGAAAGAGGACTTTTCATAAAAAGTGCAAATCTGAAAGAAGTTGAAACTATTGGGGTAATATTGCAGATAAAAGAAAACTAGTCCACTATGCAAATAGACTCATCATAATTACTATACACTAACTAGGAAACTAGTTTAACGAAATATTAAATCGGTTTGAATTTCATTACCCATCTAACATTCGATGGAATGCTCTGTAGTAACAAGAGTGGATAAATTCACATTTCAAGTTAGGTGGAAGTACTCGATATGGTTAGGTAATATTATAACATACGAATCGATTTTATTTTTTAGTGGAAATTTGCATGTGTTCTGGATAATTGCAGGTAACATGATTTGCAGATTTATGGATGAGCGCGGGAAAATGCATTGGAGGAGGAAGGTCGATGGTTTAAAAAATTAAAGCAGGGTGCGAAGTTCGAAATTGCCTTATGATATATACATTTACGATTATTGTCCGGTTATGGTTAATATCGTAGTGAGTCGATATTGAACATAATATCTACTATTTTTAGTGTAGATTAAATTATTATATTACCTTTAAATTTTCTTTGATTTATATACTTTTATTATATAAAAATAGTTAAGGTTCTTGAAATATTAAAATAAAGTACTTGGAAAGTGATAATATACTAGTCACCCTACATGCTTAAAAATCAAGCCATGATGGGATGGAAAACTACCTTGTCTTTCAAGAAATATATTTGTCTCCATATTTTTCAAGAAATAATACATCTAAGAAAGTATACGAAATCACAATTTTGATTAAGATGTTCACAAAGCTTAGACATTGATAGACAACTTTGAAATGATGTGGAAATACACCAAAGCCTTGTCTTTGCTTTTCAATTGTGATGATAAAATTCATTTGAAATAAGTTGGACCACGAATGAACTCATTTGGAATTCGTCTCTCTTACATTAACTATGTTAAATTCTTCTTAATAATTCACATATTATATTACTTAGCGTGCAATAATAATAAGTTGTTAGCTCATGTTAATCATAACTAGAATGTGTGTTTAACCTCATTAGTCCGACCTATAAGATGATTCCTACATAAGGATCGAATATAATATAGTCTAATGATGATATATACATTTTATAAATGTTATTGTGTGTGAATAGATCGTGTAATTTTTATAAATGAAATCATATTATTAGTACATATAAATAAGGTGATTATCGAATGTTTGAATAGATCGATATGATCTTTTCACATACTCATATAAATCGTAATTTTACGTACACATGTTTTACATTTTTTGACAGATGTTTCTAAAAATTGTTGTAGAAAAAAGCATTAAATATCATTAGATCATCAATAGTACTTACACACGTGTCAGGCCTACAACAAAGGCCACGTCATCAATAACGATAAACCTATAACTTGAAGAAAAACTGCATTTTGTGAGATAAAGTGGAAAATGGCAAGTCTGTTGATGCAACTCAACTGTGCTGCCATTAGCAAAAGGAGTCCAGTAATAGCAGCAGCAGCCTCAACCAGACAGAACAGTGAGCAAAAGACTAGTTCAAGAAATGTAGCTGAGATTTCAGATAAGGTCAAGAATTCAAGAGTTCTTGTAATAGGTGGCACTGGCAGAGTTGGTGGTTCCACTGCTCTTGCTCTTTCCAAGTTCTGTCCTGATCTTCGCATTGTCGTTGGTGGTCGGAATAGGTCAGCTTTTTTTTTTTGCAGTTTCAAATCTGTTTCTTCGGGTTCGAATACTTGGAGTTCTTATATGTGTTCAAGATATATGTGGAATGTTTGTCTTTTTGATAGATTTTCAGTGTAAATATTATGAATGGAGGAGTTTTCGGATTCGGGCTTGATTGGTTGAAGTGTCTGATAATTTTAGAATTTCATCACGTCCAAAAGCTTGAACTGCAGAGATGTCTATGTGTGTTTGTGTGTATCTAATCATTTGTATTGATGCTCCAATATAAACTGATCCCTTGTCTGTCTGTAGCATAAGCAAAGTTTTATTTAGCAATAAAGAAGCTTATTTATTGAAGCATTTGGAAGAAAAGGCACTTAGTTCACATGTATTAAGGCAATAGAACCTAGCAACCATTTACCCTTGTGGTTTAATGGAGTCTCTTATAAAGCCGTTTTATACTTACACGCTGTAATACTCGTTTGGTTGCTCTTTATTTTCCAAGGGGAAATCAGTTTTACACAAGGTGAGTGTAAAGACAGTTTTCTGCAAGAATTTATGTTTTGGTTATAGTCAGGATTAAATGCTGAGTTTTGGTTGCCTTGCAGAGATAAAGGTGCTGAAATGGTGGCTAAATTAGGCAACAACTCAGAATTCTCTGAAGTTGACGTAATGGATAGTAAATCGTTGGAGTTGGCATTGAAAGGTTCATTATTCTTTCAGTGTATTTAACTGATTGTACATTTGACTAACTGTGATTTTGAAAAATTACATTTTCTTGGAGGTTTGCAGATGTTGATCTGGTTGTACATACTGCGGGGCCATTTCAGCAGGCAGCTAAGTGCACCGTGCTTGAAGCTGCAATTCGGAACAAGGTGAGAGAAAGGTAATGAACATGTATGTGGTATGGGAATTATTGAGATTTGAGTAGAATGCCTGCCAATTTCTTATTCGCTTATTGTTGCAAGATGGTAACAATAGATGGCTTGTTTAAACAGACTGCATATCTTGATGTGTGTGATGATACAAGCTACTCTCAGAGAGCAAAATCCTACATGAGCAAAGCGATTGAGGTTAATATTCCGGCCATAACAACAGGAGGAATCTACCCGGGAGTGAGCAACAGTAATGTCACACTTCCCTTATAAATCTGTATAAATTTCTGACGCTTTTGTTTGATAAATGTGAAATTGTTTTAGAATAAGTGAGTTTATCTTGAATGCATGTTTAAAGCTGTTTTTTTTTTCCTTATAATGGGCTAGAGCAATTTGTTGCTGGATTTATCTTGAATAAATGTTTTACATATCGATCGTTTTCTTGAAGAGTCTTTCTCTCTTATGTCTGTTCCATGTAGATAGTACTTTGTCCGTCAGGGATACTTAAGAGTAATTCAGGAAATGTATTTATGAGTAGATCATTTTTAGTAGCTGTGTAATCGACCATTTTCAAGTTTGTAGCTATGCTGAATGATAAGAGGCCGGACTATTTTTTGTACCGCGACAAGTTTTAGTTCATCAAACTCATTTATTAAATCGCTGTTACAGTTATGGCAGCAGAGCTGGTCCGTGCAGCTAAAAGTGAAAGCAAAGGTGATCTAGAGAGGCTAAGGTAACAGATTTTCCAAATAGTTCCGTTCTCTTGTCTTGTTCGCTGTAAATATAAAACTTCGACGTGATTTATTGTCATAGGTTCTACTACTTCACTGCTGGTACGGGTGGTGCTGGCCCGACAATATTATCAACCAGCTTTTTACTTCTCGGGGAGGAGGTAGTAGCATACAATAAAGGTTTGACGGCAATTTATAAGATTTTTCTTTCTATCACTTCCCTTGGCCTTAAGTTTGATTAGAGACACTTTACAGGGGAGGAAATCAAACTGAAGCCTTACAGCGGAATGGTCAACATTGATTTCGGAAAAGGAATCGGAAAGAGGGATGTTTACCTCTTGTAAGCTCCTCAATAATCATCTGTATTTATTTTCATTATTACTTTGTATTCTGTTTCATTACAGAACTAGTCCCCTCATCTTCAAACGCATTTCCTTTACATATCACTGAATTACGCTTGACTAGTTTCCTTACCAAATAAATAATGGAGGCAGATTGCAGAGTGAACAGATATATAGGGTTACATGATGTTCCTTCACTTGGTCCCTCAACCCGTTATGTAGTTATTCTGTGTTCTAAAGAATCTTGGTCTCAGGAATCTGCCGGAGGTGACAAGTATCCATGAGATCCTCGGTGTTCCAACTGTCAGTGCACGGTTTGGAACTGCACCATTTATCTGGAATTGGGGAATGCTGGCCGTGAGAGAACTGTTTCCACGTGTATGTGAATATAACTTACTAAAATGCGAACTGCGTATCTTTTTCTGCTGGATGTACATCTTTTGGTAAAATGCTGAGCATAAAGTAGTAGTGCTTTTTGAAGCGGTCATACTTTTAAGGGAAAATTCGTCTAGTTTTTGCAGGCGTAAACCAATAATACACCTGACTTCTGATGATGGTTTATGTGCACTCCAGTCGAATGTATAATTGACCAAATTTATCCAACCTGCAGGAATTCCTGAGAGACAGAAGCAAAGTTGAACAAATCGTCCAGTTATTTGACCCTGTAGTTAGAAAAGTTGATAAATTTGCTGGAGAGAAGGTTTCAATGAGAGTATGTTTTCGTTCTTCATGTTCCTTTAGTTGGACTATTTACGTTATGTTTTACAGAATGTTATAACCGAAATATGTGCATATTCATTACAGTGATTCTTTTGTTGTGTTTTATATCGATCCAAACAGGTTGATTTAGAATGTTCAGATGGATTCAATAGAATTGCAATATTCAGTCACAAAAGACTATCTGAGTAAGTTATGCTGTCTAGTACTGTAGTCTGTAGTTATATATCATTTCCAACGGAACAAAAAGATACTTGTATACAGAGATTTTGATCCGAGCATATACATGCGGATACATTGTCTTTCAGATCAGTAGGAATATCTACAGCTGCATTTGCTCTGGCGATTCTCGAGGGAAGCACACAGCCTGGTGTCTGGTTTCCAGAAGAGGTACACATGCAACAAAGTCAAAAGAACGCTAACTGTATCATTCTTACTGCATTTTGAACTTGTTTCATGCTCCTACCTGTAGCCTGAGGGTATTGCAATCGAGGCAAGGGAAATTCTTCTCAATCGCGCTTCACAAGGAACCATCAATTTTGCCATGAATAAGTACTGTATTTGATTTTTCCCTATCGTCTCATCAATAGTTTTCAGTCTCTAGAGGTTAAGATTCATCATCGATGTTTTCATTTTGTAGAGCTCCTTGGATGGTTGAAACAAATCCGAAGGAGGTAGGTCTGGGGATATACGTATGATATATCTTCGAGTTTACAAACTGTTAGTTTTGGCTTCTGAAGACCTAAAGGTAACTCTTTCACCCTCTTCTTCTTACGACCACGTTACATTTTACAGGTAGTGAGCACGCAACTAACAGAAGCCTTTCGTTTTGTACAGTTCAATTTCGACCAATTCCGGTCATCTAATTCAAATGAAACTTCATGCAAGTTGCAAGATAGGCAGGCTTATGTTGTGAGAGTTGAACTTGATTTTGTACCTAGAGCTGCTATGAAAAGGAAACTATAGATCATTACATTTTACAATGTCATCAATTCAGTAAAGTCTGAAACTGGAAACATATCTGTCTATTCATTTTTACATTATAGCTAGGGCATGCCTAATTATATAGTGGTTTTCCCAAACAAAAACACTTGAACATTTCAACATTTACAAGACATACATCTACTAGTCCCGGTGAAGTAGGAATTTTCAGCATCAAGCGGACTCCTAGCTTCAACGCTGGAGAGAAAAATGAATCGTTTTATTGCTCACAAACTAGACTGATTTTTATCTATAGCCTATAGGCTATAACACAAGTATTTATTGTTGATGAATGATCAGTATAATACATGTAGTTTTATGTACAGCAACAAATTTAACAAGTACCATAGCATGTAGATGAATACATGCACCACCTATTCATTCAATAAATAAAGAAAGAGAGTACAGGAATCTGCCCTTGCCCTCTTCAAAACTGTTGCATCTGTGTTTGTACAAGTCGATAACACCAGCACTGCAGGACCTTAATCTGCACATCAGGGGCTACTGATGTCTCATGTCTCAGTCAGCTTAGATACACAACCAATTAACTCCACGTTCCGGCTCCAATATGTATGATCACTAAGTCCATGCATCTTAGCACAAACCTAGGGAATTCTTCATGGCCTCAATTTGCTAGTTTAGTCCAATACTCTCGGGTGCAGGTATAGCCAGATGAAGCACCACACTGTGGACAGCCCACCAAGTATTCACACTGATCTTGAGTCATATTGGAAATAGTCAGCACAATTAAGAATACCAGGTCCTTTCTGGCCCTCTGCGTAAGTCTTCATAAGTTCTCCTGACGTCTTGCCATTGTCTTCTAGGGCCTTCTCTTGCAGAAGAATAATTATGGTAATCCGGGTACATTTTTGAGGTACTGACTCCGTGGCCTCTGTTTAGAGAATTTCTCAGCTCTTCTTCCTGATCATACCGTGATCGCTGCAAGTGAACAGGCATTTAACCATGTATGTGATTACATTTCAAACATGCTGTGAAAAGAACGAGTATAAAGGGCTCAAGGGGATATAAAATAAAAAAGTAAGAAGTGCCTATACTCAAGAGAGATTATTCCCATGGTCAGGCATAAGAGAGCAATAACGAACTACCGAGGAGTATTTTAAGCCAAATACCTATGTGATCAGCACATTGAAATGCAAGCTACTTGTTCAAATAAAGAAAATATTTGTAAAGATGGAGAAGATGTGAAATGGACCAAGAGTGGAGTTTCATATGAGCAAGTACCTTGGCAGGGTCAGAAAGCACTGCATATGCTTCACCAATCATTTTAAATAGACGTTCTGCATCTTTATGGACCTCTTCTGCTATTTCTTTCCAGATTCCATCATCTGAATTTTCATTTCTAGCCAAAGACTGACCAGCCTATACCAAAAGTAAAGGTCAAATTT
The DNA here is from genome assembly GCA_036897095.1 of Plantago elongata. NCBI lineage: Eukaryota > Viridiplantae > Streptophyta > Magnoliopsida > Lamiales > Plantaginaceae > Plantago > Plantago elongata. The sequence continues at coordinate 6,131 of JAYMSP010001606.1, read as the reverse complement.
CATGGAAATAATGGCTTAGAACACGTGGTGTTTGCAAGAGCTTCAACTTATTTCAAGTAGCGAAGTTTAAGGAGTTGCTGGCAAAATTGGATCGTAAGAGAATTTGGTTGGTGTTCGCAAAAACTACTTAAAAGCTTAAGAAGAGAGTTTGCAACAGCTTGCTACATAAAACTTATAAGTTGCTTAAGGAGGTCCAAGGCAACTTCTCCAACTTCAATTTATCCAGTTTAATTTAGGAGAATTGCCAACTCATAAGCTGTTGCAAACACTCTGAATACAGTTTCTACATAAATTAAGATTTAATATGCAGCTTATAAAGCTGTTGCAAACATCCTTCAAAAAATATACACATCCATACAAAACCAAAGAAGATTATATGAATACCTTGTCCGGGTGATACTTAAGTGCAGCTTTTCGATAAGCTTTCCTTATTTCAGATGCAGCAGCTGATGGATCAATTCCCCTGACATATATGATGCAGTATGTGACTATTTAGTGACTTGAACTCAACCATTAACCACATGATGATAAAAAGAATGCAAAATGAAATTTTGTATCAGTAAAGGCAAGCAGCAACTAAAAAACACAGCAACATTCACATCCATAGTTTGCACACATTCCAGATATAGATAAATTACATTTGCATAATTCTACTCTTGTCGTAAACATTAGACTTGTATATGAACACAGAAGACATGTCAAGTCTCATACAGATGTAGGACACCAGATTGTATAAAATACATCTGCGCAATAGTTTTCAGATGATTTCATAAATAACCCCAATGTAGGATATCACATGAAGAAAACATCAACCTTGTATCAAAGTTTATATATAGTTAAAAACACAGATCTAAAAGACTAAAACAAGAACTTACAGTATGAGATACATATTCAGGGGAATCTCCTTTCTGTCTGCTTCTTCCATTTCGGAAAGCTTTACTCTAACTTGTCTAAGCTCATTCACAGAACTCAGCTTATCAGAGGGAGTGGAATGGCTACTCTTTTTATCTACTTCCTTTGTAAGGAGAGATAAAAGCTTCTGAAGATCTGAAACTGCTTGGCCATAGTCTCTTATCATCTCATACAACGTTGCTCGCCTAGTGATTGCCTAACATATAATGAAAGAGTTCATTATGATATGCATAAGGTGATTATCAATATTCCATGTGGAATAATGGGCCAAAATGGTGTGCGGCTCACAACACTAATTGCTAAAAAAATATTCCAGATTAAATAACCTCACGACTTCAATTCTTAATGAGAGATGTAGCTGCTGACAAAAGTATTTTAGATCTCAATTAGGTGAGGTCCAAACTACCGGAATTAAGTATTTTCTATCTTTACTAAGACAGTATCCAATTCACTATATTGTGCTGAGGTAACATTGTTTCAAGAACATGAGAATCATCCTTTTCAAACCTCTTACAAGAACTAAAATCTGTTTAGAACGTAGGTGTGGCATTAAACTGATGATGAACTGACTGTTACATTAAGAATTTAGAAGCAGACCTTGAAATAATTCCCATCAAGTGCAATAGCAAGGCTGCAGTCAGCAAGAGCATCCACAATTTGGCCCATAGCTCGATAAGCAGCAGCACGGTTACAGAAGCATATTGCAGCGAATGGGCGTGATTCCACAGAACATGAAATAGAAGCAGTATAATGTTCAACAGCTTCCACATGATGTCCTGCCTGGTATGCTTCATTTCCTGCAGCCTAAATAGTAATGAGTTGACTGTTATATGAGGGGGGGAATTTTGCTATGTAAAATTTTATGCTGATACCGTCAGGACGAGTAGGATAAGGGAAGGTAGAACAATACAATTTGTAGACAAAGAAAAACATGCTTGAAACTCGATGACTTCTTGAGTATTAATTACTAATCAATAAGAGGACATAGAAGGTGTCTCTCTTAGCTCAACTGCTAATAAATTCATGAAAATTATCCTGAAATTATGAACAGACTCACCTTATGGCATAAGAGTTCACGTATAGTGCCAACTAACGGAATCATTGATTCCAGATTCTTACGTTCACTCCTGAAAGCCCAAAGATGTGTTATGAATTACAAGCCAATAGTAAATACAATCACTGAGACAAGGGAGTTGGAGTGTGTTTCATATATAGTGTGCACTATCATTTTTACCTTTCCATCAGAGACCGTGACTCCTCTTGCTTCTTTACGAAAACAAGGGCCTGCTCAAGCCTTCCCAGGTAAAAATAAGACTTGAGTATCAAAGTGCAGCACCAGACCCTAAAGGAAGGAGCTCTCTTCAAATCGAAACCATGATACTCTAGAGAGTGGCCAACACCAGATGTCAGAAAGTTTGATTCCATCGGAAGAAGTTGTTCACACAACTGAATTATATCTTCATATTTCTTCAGCTATCAAAATAAAGAATAATTAGTTTGTCATAGGAGTACAATACTACAAGAACAAAAATTAAAAACTAAATATAAGAGTCCCAAATTATATGTTGCGACCACTGCAGAAATTCATACCATAAGAAGAACGTCCACCTTCATCTGCAGTAATTTTTCAGAACACGAACTTATGGCTAAAGCCTCAGCAATCAAACCGTGCGCATAATCTATGTCTTGAGATGTTTTTCGTTCCAAAAGCCCTGCAGCCTGCTTCATGCATTCTGCAACTTTCTGAAAGCCAGACCACATGTTGAAAATCAAATGCATTATCGATTCATGTCAATCAAAACTATAGGCTCATAATTTTCAAATCATCACCTCACCTCCAATACTTATTATTATTATTTTTGTTTAATTGCTTTCAGTTGCACATTTATCACATTGAAATTTTTTCTCAGTCCTACCACAAGCTATCAATTATGTTATCAGCTCTGTGAGGTGAGGAAGCTTTGACAAATGTTAGAAGATCTATAATCAGTTCCGTTGAATACTAAACAAAAACATAATTGGGATTTTAAGTATTTTGAGATCATGGAGAAGTCAGTAGAAGATACAACATGGTAAAGCGGGCACCCTGAAACGATTTGTGCAAAAATTTGTCACATTCAGACAGAAACTCTAGTTAATCGCATTTGATTAATAACATACAAATTCAGGGATGTGGGATATTGAGGAAGACCGATATTTATTTTCTATCTATGATAACCTGTCTTGTACCATGCATTAGTTTCAATTATTCGGAACCAGATCAAGTATGCAAAACTTAATTACGTCCTATAGCATAAATATATAGTAATTTCCAGACATAATAATGACGGAATAAAACAAGAATTGACCGCTTAGATTTTTTTTTTAAATATTCTACTTTTGTTGGGCTATTCATATAGGATAAGGATTTAATAGAGAATTTGCTGCATTAAAGGTGTTTGTGCTACAATGTCACAGACAAAAAGAAAAGGACCACAAAATAATAGCAAATCGCAATACCCGTGTCTTCTCAAGACCCTCAGAAGCTTCTACCAAAATCTTCCTGTCTGCACAGGCTTCAGGCCCTGCTTGCAAACACTTCATATAATGCATACTCGCATTCTCGACATCCCCGAGGGCAAGATAACAACTGAAATCAAAAGGAGGTCAACAGGACTAAAACTCAGTAACCCAAATGACATGAGAGAAACAATACAAAACTAAGCACGGATATTTTCAATGGTTCATAGTGTTGAGTGACAGAGGCTATATACTATACTTGGATCAGCAACAAGCTTTTACCTGATTATTTTCGAAACTGCTAGGCTTTTATCTGTGTTTTCTTTATGGATGAGCTTTTCTTTTTTCTTTGTTAAATTGAGTAAGTCATTCTCATGGTAGGAGACTCGTGCGATTCGTATGCATCAAATTAGTAGTAAAAAAGTACTGAAATAGAGTTTAAGATCTCCAGTTCTCGCTTCTTCAGGAAGATTAAATCTTCTAAATCTATCACATGTTTATATACTTAAAACCCCAAGTCGCCAGGCCAAGCCACTATACAGGTTTTACATTTTTTAAGAGGAGACACCGCTTCTGGATCAGCTGAGTTAAATACATAGAGAGTACTCTACCTAATTCACACATATCTTTATGGTTTTTCCAAGTAGGAGAACAACAGCAGAGAGTGATAAGGAAAATAACTGATTTAACACTGTAGGACTTCTTCACCGACACCATCATCAAGATATAGGAAGCCACATGGGACAATAATCACTATGAAAGTTTACCTGCCAGCTCGAACTTGCACCCTGAGGAATGACGGATCTAAAGCAGCAGCCTTCATACAATCTTGTAATGCTTCTTTCACTCTTCCAGATGACATTCGTGTTGCTGCACGGTTGCTATAGCACAACAATAAGGCCCTGAGACAGCTTCTAGATGCCTCACTTTCAGAGATACAATTAATTCCTTGAGTGTAGTAATCTTCTGCTCTAACAAACTCTCCTTTTGCATATGCTTGGTTACCCCTGGACGCAATATAAGAAGACAGCAAATGAATGTGAATATATGTAAGCAGGAAGGATGATTAACCAAAGTGCTACCTAGGTCTGATCAACTTATTGAACAGATAAGACTTTAATAAAGTAAATTAAATCAAACCTAAGCCGCCATTTTTCACAGGATTCCTGAGCCGCAATGCTTGCAACTGTGGCAGAGTCTAGCTTGGCCCCTAGTTCTTCAACTTCCATATTACCCCTTCCATGTCTTAAACTAGCAGATAAGTTACTTTTCTGACCATGATCAGGAGACGGCAATGATGATCCCAAAACTGGAAAGGGGGGTAAACCAGATGACATTTGTGAGTTTTTCACATTTAGTACGGAACTATACGAATCTTGACCAACTCTAATCCGGTTTTTCTTCTTCTGGCTGATTACTGGTGCTAGAGTTTCATTGTTTGGGGAAGATGCAGCAAATACGAAGCTAGTTGGGCCAAAGTCAGGTAAACTGCCATCATATTTGTACTGAGACGTTCCATCACTATCTTGTCTCTCAAGTGAAGAACATGAACTTACTTCGGCATCTGCAGCAGTAATAAAGGAGTCACAGCTGTACTCTAACTCATCAGTTGCAGATTTAAAGCTTTCAGTCTCAACCCCTGAAAAAGCACCTTCTTCGTTACTCTCAACCCCAGTACCTCCATTGACACAGTATGAAGATTCTTCATCTTGTACACTACTATCCCTTACATCAGACTCATTTATATATAAGCGATTTGTCGCTGAAACTAGGCGTTCATCAACTATATCATTTGACATGTTTGGGTGTTCTTCAGTTGAAGAAATATTATCATCAATGTGAGAGGATTCCTCTGAGGCCACAGAAGTCTCTCTCGAGAACATGCTATCAGCCGGTATTTCCTCGTATGGAGATACATCCATGGGTGAATACTGTTCTGGAGAATCAGAAGACTTATGTGGAGTCTCATGAAAGCCAAATCCTTGCCCAAAACTCAAAGGAACTTGTGCAGGTTTTTTCCACTTCCCTTTCTTTTTCTTTAATGCAGTGTCCTTGGTAGACTCCCCTCTTCTGTTGAAGTTAAATGCAAAGTGACCTTTTGGGTCCGGTGTCTTAAACTCCACATTTTGTCCTGCCATTGTATCCAATTTGCTGGTGAAACTGAACTCAACTTTCTTTCCAGCATTGGCAACTGGTCTGGGATGGGAGCTGCTAGATGTAGGGGTATTTTCACCGCCATACCTTACATCTCTACCACCATTATTATTCTGTATTACTGCCTGAAAAAACCCTGCAGCATGTAGTCCCGGTGCATTATACAAATTCCCAGCACCAGAATTATCACTCCTCATGCCATGCAAAGCTTCTTGACCACTCTTGTTGCTAGAAGTCTTTCCAACTGAACTAGCAACATCCTTGCTTGTCCGGTCACTATCGTTTCCACTCCTACCAAAAGCAAACGTATTCCGGTCATCACCTCCCACCTTCTCACCCACAGCAGCAGATAGACTCTCTTCAATCTTCAAATCCTTAATCTTGTTCTGAAGCACAGTTTCCGTGCTCCCACTCAAAGACCCATCCACATTCCCCCCAAACCCAAACCTCTTCAACTCATCTCCCTCTCCACCTCTCACATTCAACTTCTTCATCTTATTCGGAAGGTCTGCCCCAATATCCCCTTTACCAAAATACTCACTCTCAACATACAACCGCCTCATCTC